>WAAG01028338.1:220775-285017 GCA_013390105.1 Tichodroma muraria | reverse complement strand
AAATCCAACCTAAATCTCTCCTCCTAAATAACAGTTATAAGCTAGACCTCCCCACTCCAGCTGGGAAGCACCACTGTAGATCAGGCACTTCTCAGGGCTGGATGGAAATGGAAGGAAAATGGAGCTGAACGGAAGGAAGGGAATTTCCACAGGAGCTCGTTCAAAGGGGAGATGTTTTAGACAAATCATTTGGGGCTAATGGATTTGTGTTTTCCAGCAAGACATTGATTCATGAGAAGCCTTTGATTCATGAGGCCTGCCGGACTCATAGATCCATGAAATACAGGGCTGCTGTAAGGGAGGTGCCAAAAAGCAGCCGTGAGTGGGAGATGCCTGGTGGTCACCTATGGTGCTCCACAAATGCTTCTTCAACTGAAAACAAATGGAATTTGGCACAGTTTTATTGCTGTTTTGGAAGGCCTGATGTAATTTTTTATCTTCTCCCTCCTTTCTGTAAGCTGAGTCCTTCTGGAAGGACAGATCCCAGTAGCAGAGTGCTTTTGTCGTTAATCTTGTGGAAGACTTCAAAGGGAAAACTTTGCAGGGATTTTGGGGTCCCATGAAAATGTTGTAGCCCAGATCTTTAACTGACATTTCCCAAATCCACTGAAACTTCACAGCTTTCAGTGGTCTCCACTAACCCTGGCTCTGTACCTGTACCCTCTGCACTGCAGGGGAGGTACCAGGGAAATTCCTCAAAGGGTTGGGAATTCACAGCAGTTCCCCGCTTGGAACAGCCCCACAGTGCCCGGTTGCCAGGGGCTGCTGCTGAACAGACGGAGCAAAGGCCCTTTTCTCTCCTTCTGGCACTTCCTGCAGTGCTTCCCCACACTGTCAGTGGTCTGGGGACTCTCAGCTTGGTCTTACTGCAGAGAAGGCACAGGGATGCTCTCCCTCCGTGGCCAGGCAGCTTTGCTGCCAGTTCTAACCTTCTCTGGGCATCAGAAGAGGGTGGTGTGTCAGTTGTTTTAAAAACCTTACTGAATTTCCACTGAGATT
This sequence comes from Tichodroma muraria, assembly GCA_013390105.1. NCBI lineage: Eukaryota > Metazoa > Chordata > Aves > Passeriformes > Sittidae > Tichodroma > Tichodroma muraria. The sequence goes on along the minus strand of WAAG01028338.1, from coordinate 284,018 downwards.
CTCCCTCTGCCCAAAAACAACCCCCAAACAATAATCCCCCCACAAAAGAACCAAACAACCCCTCTCAAAAAAACAAAAAAAAAAAACAACAAAAAAGCCCCAAACAAACAAAAAACCAAACCAGAGAAACAGAGAGAGAGACAGAAAAAATAATCAATTGAATTCTCAGTCTCTGGGTGCTCCCTTGGGAGCAGCTGCTCCCCAGCACCTTCCTAGTTGAGAGCAGTGTTAGGGTAAGGAACTTTTCCGGGGGCTTCCACCCCATCTCTCCTCAGGTCATGTTTCTGGCAGCTTGCACTGGAGATCCCCAAGTGCTCTTCGCTGGCTGATGGACTGTGGAGTTGCAGGCAGGTAAAACACAGACAGAACACATTAACTGCCTCCTTCCTTTACGCCCAGGCTCTTTTCTGGCTCCTAGCAGAAACCCAAACCTGCCTTTTTTTAACTCTCATCTAAACAGTAGCTGCTATAACATATTAGGCTGGAGTATGAACTCTGTATGAAAGATGAAGGGGAAATGATGAATTTCAAAAATGATCTCAGTGGGTCCTAACTTAAAAGCATCTGTAGAAATTCATTGCAAGTAATATGCTCTTAATTATTCATTTTCCTTGGCACTGGTTAAAGAGCCAAGTAACGGCTTCTGTCTCTTTATATTTAGTCTGTTATTGTTTGAAAAAGGCCAGGGGGACGCCAGCCCTGGGCAGAAATGATATTCCCCTTATACCCACACACACATATTCCAGCGGCCCCAGGAAAGGGGGATATAATCACCAGCAGCTGAGAGACAATGACATTTTTATGGAGCTCCTGGCAAACCTGCAATGGGAGAGAGCCTGACAAGTCCTTGGCTTCCCACCACATTCCTCCAAGAGCTGGGGCAGCTCCCAGTTCCTCCAGCCCTGGAACCAGCTCGTGTTGGCCACACAGCAGCTGCTGGGACTGGGGCTGGGGCTGGGGCTGGGCAGTTCCCTGCTCCTGCTGGGGTGGCAGAGACAGGACAGGGGCAGGGTCAGGAGCAAGCTTGGTTTTTCACCTCACAGGAACCAGTCATGAGGATTTAGCTGGTCTGGCAAAACTTAAGAAGATTTCATTCATAGAATCCTGGAATGGTTTGGGTCAGAAGGGACCTCAAAGCCCATCCAGTGCCACCCCTGCCATGGCATGGACACCTTCCACTGTCCCAGGCTGCTCCAAGCCCTAATGTCCAACCTGGCCTTGGGCACTGCCAGGGATCCAGGGGCAGCCCCAGCTGCTCTGGGCACCTGTGCCAGGGCCTGCCCACCCTCCCAGGGAACAATTTCTCCCTAATATCCAATCTAAATCTACCTTACTTCAGCTTAAAGCCATCCCCCTTGTCCTGGCGCTCCAGTCCCTTGTCCCCAGTCCCTCTCCAGCTCTCTTGGAGCCCCCTTTAGGCTCTGGAAGGGGCTCTGAGCTCTCCCTGGAGTTTTCTCTGCTCCAGGCTGAACAGCCACTGCTCTTCTGTCTGTTTTTCAAGGTCTTATGCTTGAATCGCAGAAGAGACCTGGGGTTGTGCCCATGGGCACCTTCCAGGCTCTGAGGGGTAAACCCAGCTCTGCCCTTTGCCTGGCTTGGTCTGTGGGATGGATCCAGGGTCTCTCAGCACTGAGTCAGAGCTGCAAATCCTCCCCCCCAGCTCTTCCTGGTGACATTTCATGTGATGTTGATTATTTTTCCTTCAGCCTGACAGCAGCAGAGTCAGTGGTTTTTCCTTCTGTCTGAAATCACCAACCCCCCCTTGTGTTCAGCATCCTGCCCAGGCTGCCAGCACTGCCAGGGGGCTCTTGGCTCCAAAATCCTCAGCACTTCCCCATGGCTGTGTCCTGCCAGGGCTCCTCACCTGAAAGAGCCACTGTTATCCTGCTTTTCGCCCTGAACAAAGCCATGTTTGCAACTTCTGTCTTTACAGAGTCCCAGCGTTTTGGGAAGGCTCTGCTCCTTGCCAGCTGCTGTCCTCTGCAAATAGTAAACATTAAAGCCTTAACAGTCTCAAGCAGATGCAGACACCCCAGCTTAATTCAGAATAGATGAGATGAAGACAGTTTCTGGGGGAAAAATTTTGATAAATTATAAATAAAATGTTGAGATTCATCTAAACATTAGAAACCAAATATTTCTGGGGTTTGGCAGCTGACAAGTTAAACATTTCAAGCAGTGCTTTGGCAATTCAAATAGAAGAGAATTAGCTGCATGGTCAAAACTAATGGGGTTTGCAGTATTTTCCCTCTGACTGGTTGGCATGTTCCATTTCTCAGCTGTCAAAGACCTGAAAGATTTGTGCTTTGACAGAAAGCCCTCAGAATATCATCAGGATGAACATTTCCATTGGCTAAAATGAGTCTGCTTTGAAAATGCCTTGAATTGGAAGTTTTTGTGGTCTCTAGCTGATAGCCCGTTGCTTCAAACCCTGACTTCTCCGAGGTTCAACCCCACACCTTTTTCCCCAAGAACAGCTCTTGCACTTCAGGCAGCTGAGGTCGTGTTTAAATCCCCCTGAACACAGGCAAGTTTTGCCAGTTTAGAGCCAATTTGGTGTTGGCTTTGGGTTTTTTGGGTTATTTTTGTGTCTCTGGAGCCCTAAATGCAGCCCTTGGAGGTGCTGCCAAAAGATCTCCCACTAGCGCTGTTCTTTCCAGCCAACACGTGGGAAGTCTGGGGCATTCAAATATTCTCACTTAATATTTAGATGGAGCAGAGTCCTGGTGTCTGACAGCTCCGTCTGCCTTCTGCACATCCAAGGGAAGTGTGGGAGCAACACCTTTGGGCAGGGCAGGAACACACCCAGGTGTGGACAGGACTGAGGAGCCCCCAGCCTTGCAGAGGTGCCAGCATAAAAACCTGTTCCCAATTTCCTACTGAAAGCCCTAATTAACAAAAGGAATGTTCCCAGGCTGCGGACCCCCAGGACTTGTCACACACCAGGCCCTCCCCATGTAGCTCTGATCTCAGCACCCTTCCTCCAGCCTTCTCCTCTGGCATCCTCTGAACAGAGGCTTCTGTCCTCTCCACCCCTTGGCACCCATCCTGTTCCCACTGTGCTGTTGTGTTCTGCTTCACCCAGGCTTGTTCAGTGCCAAGTTTCACCCAGGGCTCCCACACAAGTGGAGTGACCCCTTCCCGTGGCATGGCAGGTGACAGGTGAGCTGAAAAAGGGAAGAGGGGATTTGCATGGACCTCTTTTCCCAGGCATTCCCAGGATTTCCCAGTTATCTCCCACCAGCTCCATGCAGTCCTTACCTTTGGTGGCTCCCTATTCTGAACCACCCCTTTCTTCCCCTGCTATCCTGAATTCTCTTCAGTGTCCTTTCCTGTCCGTTTGGATTTGCCCTGAAGTGCTCAGGCAGTTGGACTAGATGGTCATGGCAGGTCCCTTTCAACCCAAACATTCTGAGCCTTTCCCCTTCCCTTTCCCCTTTCCCCTTCCCCTGCAGGAGCAGCTGCCCATGGCACAGGAATGGTGTCCTCAGCACCTGATGGTGGTGACTTCCCTGAGCAGAGATCCAGGAACACTTCTGGATTCCGTTTCCTCAAGTTATCCCTACACCCCCAGTTAGCGGCCGAAACAACNCCCCCCCCCCCCCCAATTTCCCCCAAAATCAAAGAGCACCTGTCCAAGGAGGTCTAGAGGATTCTTTGAAGCATTGTAATTTCAGGAATAATTTCCTCTCCTTTGGATAGGAATATTTGATGAGTGCTAGAATAGTTTTTAATTCACTAAAGACACTTTTCTGCTGGAATTAGCTCTTTTTCGAAGTAATAATGATTACTATGATGAACATTTCTCCCATATTATTTCCAGCTTTGATAACTGTGTATTAGTTGGGATAAGATTCCTTTAGCACGGCGAAATGCAAAGAAAATTAACTGAGCCCTCCCTTGTGGAAAGTTTTCTCTCTGCTCTGCCCAGTGCTTCAGCATCAGGAATCTGAGGAGCTGTAGCTTCACTGAAATGAGAAAGAGAACTTTTTCTTATTCAGACTTTTCTTAGGAGATAAGTTGTGGTTCTAATTTGCTTTACTCCTGCTCTAAACCACAGGACAAACTGGAGGAATCGCTTTTTAATTCTCCCATTTGCGCACGATTAATTTAGGGCTTCGACTCTTGCTGACACATTTTGATTTGCTGCTCGGGAAGTGCAAGTGGAGTGTTTCAGTTTGAATCACTCTGACATTAAATCTTATCTCACTGCTGTATTCCAGAGGCTGCTGTGCTGCTGCTCCAGGGAATCCTGCAGCCCCGGGCGGGAGCGCTGCCTGCCTGGCACCCCCGCCCCACACAGCTCCCTCCTGCTCTGAGAGCAAGTCAGGCCCTCAGACAGGGTAAGGGAGGAACAGGATGTGGGAAATACAGTGGTCAATCAAGATCTTTTTCCCCAGAATCACCTCTGGGATTGCTGGATTTCCTGTCACACTCAGCTTTGGTCTGGTCTGAGTTTTGGTCTGGCTGCTCGGAAATGGCTGGAACAGATATTAGAGAATCCCAGAATGGTTCGGGCTGGAAAGGACCTTAAAGAACATTCAGTTCCACCCCTGCCATGGGGCTCCACTATCCCAGGGTGCTCCAAGCCTCAGTGTCCAACTTGGCGTTGGGCACTGCCGGGGATCCAGGGGCAGCTACAGCTGCTCTGGGCACCTGTGCCAGGGCCTGCCCCCCCTCACAGGAAACAACTTGTTCCTGATATCCAACCAAAATCTCTTCTTTTAAAGTCTAAAACTAAATGTCTGGGCAGATACATCAACAAACTGCAATCCTTTTCACCTCCTTTCTTGCTGTGTCACGCCCAAAGTCCTGCTAAGTTTTCCCCTTGGAAAGAGTGGGTGAGTCACCCTGAGGGGAAAAGTGATGCTGATGGCTGTGAAATACAAGGCTGGGTGAACTCATATAAATTCTCCTGAGGCAACACACCTTTCACCAAAGCAGTCTGAGACTGGGATGTGCTGAAGACAGAGGGAACAAAAAGGGGTGATGGCAGTGGGACAGGAGAAACACCCAGGGACAGCACAGGGGCTGTCCAAGCAGGGACAGCTCCACTCTGCCCGAGACGTGTTTCAGATTGCAGACGTGGGATGGATTCCCAAAGGTAACAGTGCAATAAAACCAGATTGGGATGAAAGAGGCCAGCTGAAAGGAGCCTAATATGGATCTGTAGAAATGAGCCTACATTTATATCATTTACAGGGAAAAATATTCCTTTCTGTGTCTGCATGGTTACTGAACACTACTTTAGAGATTTCTCTAGCAGGGTTGTAATTCCCTTTTTTCCGCCCATTCTTTAGGACGTCCTAATCCTTGGGCTGCTGAATATTCCCTACAACTCCTTTTTCAAAGAAGTTAGAACATTTCTTTTGGGGCCTTTTTAATAAAGTGCTATTGGCATTTTGTAACTGCCTCTGTTTGCTAAGGTACAAAAGGGAAGCATTTCAGAAGTTCACAGTTATTGAGGCAAGTAGGAAAATGAAATTTTATTTTAAATCCATTTGTAAATCCTGCCTGTTTATCATGGATCTCTGGCATGCACTCCAGCCAGTGTCCTGCTTTTTCCCATCCACAGTGCCTCTTTTATCCAGGAGTGCCAGGGCTCTGGATAATGGCCACATTCACGGGACATTTTTCCAGCAGACCTGACAGCTAATCCAGGGAGACACCTCAGATAAATGGAAGGAAAGGAAAGGAGAATGGGAAACCTCATCAAGCCCAGGGGAGCCTCCCCTGCCTGGCTTTCTTCAGGAGGCACAGGGCAGGTGCTGGCATTCCTTGTGGGCCCCTGGATGTTAGGAAGGAGCAAACAAAGCCTTGGCTTTGTGCAGAGCCTGGGCACAGAGGATCCAGGGGCAGCCACAGCTGCTCCGGGCACCCTGTGCCAGGGCCTCCCACCCTCCCAGGGAACAATTCCTTCCATATATCCAACCCTAATTCCCCCTCTTTCAGTTCAAGCCTGTTCTCCCTTGTCCTGTCACTCCAGCTCCTGTTGCAGTGTCCTTGTCTGGCTTCCTCATAGCCCCTGCAGGTCGTGGAAGGCACTCCCAGGTCTCCACACAGCCTTCTCTCCTCAGGCACAGGGCAGTGCCTGGTGGGACATCCCCAGTCCCCACTGTCACTCCAAGGCAAGAGCGCCTGGACACGACCATGGGGACCCAGAACCAGGCACAGCAGAGCCCTCCCCGGGCCAGGAGCTCTGCTTTAGTGGTGGAAAGGGCAGTGCTGTGTTAAAGGCTGGATTCCAGGATCTTAAAGGGCTTTTCCTACTGAAGTTCTGTGACTCTGCTGTGGCTGTCAGTGTGGGCAGGATTCAGCTCCTGAGAGGAGCAGAGACCTCGCTGGGGGCTCCAGCACAGAGGCAGCACCTGCAGGTCTGTGTCCCTGTGCAGAGCTGATCTGTGAGGTGCCAAATGCTTCCTCGGAGCTCCTGAGCCCGCTCAGCCCCTGGGTGCCTCCTCCGTCCCTCTGTCCCTCCCTCCTCCATCGGGGACTGGAGCTTCTGGAAACTCGAGCCAGAGAAACCAGTGATATCTGGAGTATCTCAGCATGGCAGCTCCTGCTGCTCCCCAGGGTATGAGTGAAAGCATCTTCAGAGGGAGCAGAAGGAATTTGTGATGTCAGTCCATAAATCTCCTGTCTCTTTTCCATCTTCAGCTGAACACAGGGAATCAGTTTCTGATAACATCTCCAAATTGCTGGGAGCAATTTTGCAGCTTGTGGTAATTGCAATCTTCTGTTGAATGCCTCTGAGCTCTTAATAACTTTGTAATTAAAGTGCAATTAACAAATTATCTTGTATATGTCAAATGGAATGCTAATGTTGTTGTTAATGAGGAGATAATTAGCTAGTGTCATGGAGAGACTCATGGGGCATCTGTGAGCTCCAGAACCCTTTTGGCTCGTGTAGGAGGTTAATGGAGTTTGCTGGGAGTGAATGAAGGAGTGAATTGTCCTTGGCTGACACGGGGTGGAGCAGCCGGAGAGATCCAGGTGACTGACCCAGGTGGGCGATCCCACAGCCAGGGAACAGGGTCCCAGGCAGTGTTTTACAGAGGTTTCCACAGCACAACTGGAACGCTCCTTAAAATACACGGCCGGGTTTGGGAAGGGCTCAGCAGGAGTTGAAACCACTCAGTAACGTCCAGGCCTGGAGGCAACATTCCCACTCCTAAAACCCTGCTCAGCTTCGGGTGCTGTGCTCCGGCCTCCCTCTGCAAACCCCAGGACACCTCTGCCCACCCCATCTCTGCTGGACACAGGTTCCCTCTCCAGATGCTGTCACAATTGGTGTCTGTACCGTGGCAGCCTGGCAAAATGCCCATTTTTGTTCAGACTGGCTCCAGGAGCCAATCCCAAATGGGAATTGGGGATGGGCTGTTCCCTCATACATTGGGAAAGCACAGACCAGCTTTGGCAGGGAAGGGAGTGGAGTGGGAAGCCAGAGCAAGGGCAGAAATGCTCCTGCCTCACCTCCAAGAGGTTTTGCCTGTAGTGGTGGAGGGCTTTGGGCAGGGGGAGCCCCGGGAGTTGTGGGGCAGTCCCTGGGGGATACAGGAGAGGCCAGGGGACAATGGGGCAGGACCAGAAGTTGCCCACATAGCCCACATGGGTTCCTGGGCACAGCAGCCTCTCACAGCTGCTGATCTCTGAGCTCAGCTTTGCTCTTGCTGATCCCACCAGGATCTCCCTTCATCCACCTCCCCAGGCTCTTCTTGCCTTGTGCTGAAACTTGCCCTGGACACAGACAAACTGCTTTCCAGTTTCACTCAGGTCAGATTCCCCTTCCCCACTGCTGAAGGACGTGACCTGGCTGAGGAGACCCCACTGCTTTTGCAGGCACAAGGTCCAGGAGGGAGGTGGTGGCGGTGCAGTGCTGCTGCTCTCACAGTGTGCTCGTAGCAGGGGCACGTCCAGACACCTTTACATCACTTTGGTGTAAGAAACTGGGCCTGAAGTCACACGTCAGCCAGGCAAATAAACCATTACTGGAGAAGAAAGGAACTGCTTGTGGTCTGAAGCCTAGGTTCAGTCTCAATGACTTTAAATTAATGATGTGCCCTGTACTTTCCTGAATAGCCATGTTTTCCTGTCTCAGGTCAGCCACAATATCCTACAGATAAACATTTCCCCCCTCCCTGGATCTACAAAGGGAGGTGGCTTTGGCCTCCGTGTTTCCCCCCAGACTCACAGCTATAAATTGGACATTCCTGCCGCACGCATTCCCTTCAGGACCTGTGAGACTGCACACATCAGCTAAACCATATTTTACTGGGATTTCCTTTAATGACTTCAGAAGTGCTTACTCTTTCCCTCAACCAGCATTGCATGAATAACGTAATTCTACAATTAATCCTGAATTACTCATACACTGCACTCCATTTTCCTTTGCATTCAGGACAAGTTTTAAAAAGTTACTGCTTTCCCCCTCTCTCGTTTTTTAAAGACTTCTTTAATCAGACCAAATGGGGCTTAAAAGTACTGGAAATGTCTGGTTTTCTTTCATACTCAGCCTGTTCAAAATCAAGCTAATTGCAAAGGACAAGGAAAGTGCTTTGCATTCATGGGCTGAGAGAAGGGACACGAGGGGCAGTCAGTCCTTCACACATTTCTGATGCACGCTTGGGGACAGGAATATTTGAGCACTGTATTGGGTCCCTGGGGGGGACAGAGGAGCTTTATTCCCACATCAGACCTGTTTTGTGACTGATCTCTACAAAAGTGCTCAGTTTAGGGTGAGTTTAAAATACCTTGAAAGCTGAGTTGATGCTTGAGGCAGGTCCTGACCAGAGAATGGGATGGGGTTGGGGGATCAGAGTAACCCCAGCTATGGTCAGTGGCAAGGTCCCCAGAGCAGCCAGGTTTCCTCTGCACACAAAGCCAGACAGGGGCAGCCCAAAGCTGGAGCTCCCCCATCCCCAGATGTTCCTGGGGGGATTTTGTCCCTCTCTGCAGTCTGGGATTAAACGTTTGATCTGCTGCTTGCCAGTGGAGAAGGGTAACACCTGAATTCTGCTGGCGATGCCAGCTGCCAGCGTTCCTCACAGGCAGAGGAGGGCACCTCTTCTTTGGGACTCTCAGTGGGAAGGCACTGCAGAGCTCTGCCTGGCCCAGCCCTGCCCCTGCAGGGGCAGCAGCTGGATCCTTCGGGAGCACGCAGGGCTGAGCTCCCCCGGGTTTTTCTGTTTAGTCTCGGCTCTTAGACTGAGTGGCGACTTCGGGGGCTGCTGAGAGATTTACTGGAGCTGGCCGTGGGTATTTATGGCCCCGTGAGCTCCAGGCCTGGCTGCTGAGCCCTGTGCAGGCTCCTGGCTCACCCGCAGTGCTCCCTGCAGTGGCTTTCTGGGAGCCTCAGGCACAGCACCTTTTCAGAGCAGATCTCTTGTTCGCCCTTGGGCAGAGGGTGAGGCATGGGAGAAGATTTCTGGGTCCTTTCTGTGGCCCCTGGAGTCTGGGAGAGGTCAAGCTCATAAGCTAATGCATTTTGTCCCTGTGGAAAGGCCACTGTGTCCCCCCCACTGCCACCAACCCCCTCCTTTAACCCCAGCGGTTTTGGCTGGAATGCAGGGAAAGGAATAACTTTGTACCTTGACAAGAATAACACTCAGCATCCTGCTCGTCCTGAACTGCAGCCAGATTGCCCAGGGAGAATTAGATGGACCAGTAATTATTCCTGCCTTGACTTAAAATAAAGTTTTCTCTTTCCATAAATGTCACAGCAGTGTAAACATCTCCCCTCCCAAGGGAATTAAGCTTTCTTTATCTTTACTTTTCTTCCCATCCAGTCCCTTCTCTGCAGCGTTTTAGGTTTAGCACATCGTGTTCTGAACAGCCTTTGTTGTTGCCTGTTCTCCTCCAGGCAGTCCCTGTTTTATTTGTAGGGCATCTCCTGCACGTCACACACCCACGCTGCTTCCTGCTTTGCAGCCACGCTCCGCAGGGGGACCTTGGGAAGCCTGGGTCTGCTCTGTCATGCAGAGTTCGCCCTTTGCCACCCTGGAGCTGGTACAGACCCAGCCAAAACCAAAAATAACAACCCTCAACCAAATCCATGGTCACTAGAAAGGAAAACTCGGGAGTGGATAAATAAAAAGAAGAAAACCCAGCAAACAAACTTGTGAAAACAGGCATTGCTTCTCTGTCCACTTCTGTTAGGGGAGCAGGAGAGCAAAGGACTAATCCAGGAATATCCTGGCAGGCAAGGGGAGGCACAGCCTATTTCCCAAGTCTCCTCCTTCGTTGAGTTGAAGATGTTCCTGGTTTACCCCTGGGCGAGTAAGGGAAGCTCAGGCCTCTTGGCTGCTGTGTTCAGCCAGGTGGGAAGCCCTGGGCAGTGCCAGGGGCAGAACAGGGGCCTCTCCTTGCTTCCCCCTGGATTGACAGTCAGCTTCTCCTGGCCACCTTTTGCTGTCCCACACCAGTGACTGTGCCCAGCTCCTTTCCCATCCCTGCACCAATGCATATTCCACTGGCACTTTCCTGATCTATCCTGGTGCAAGAGGCTGCCTTGAGTTTTTATGCAAATCCGTGGCCCTGATCCTGCCTCCCATTCCCTCTCCACTCTGCTGTTATTTGTGAACGTATCTGCATTCAGAGGGCTTCAGGCTCTGCAGATGCAAGCTGCCCCTCCCTTGGTGGCTTCCTGCCCAGCCCAGGAATTTGGGGACCTCACACATCAGTTACGAGCCCACAGCATCCAAGGAAAGCCTCAGGCTGTGCTTCCACCTGGGATCAGGCAGGTCAGGGTGAGTGGGTGCATTTCAGACCCGCTCCCTGAGGTTCCACCCGGAGCTCCTGGTCCCACCCAGTGACTCCCAGAGAGGTGGGGATGGTCCAGAGGGGGGAATTGCTGGGGCAGACAGGACTGGATGTCCCACAGCTCCTGAAAAGCACCTGACAGCCTGGAGAAAGAAAACAGCCAGGTACCGGCAGCAGCCTGGGAAACTCCTGTGTCCTCTCGGTGGGCTGCTAGGTTTTTCAGCTTCCCTGGAAAGCCATGAAACCTTAGCTGAATTCTGCCCCAGTGCTTCCCTCTGTGTGGACAAACTTTGGGATGGGAATGACAACAGTGAGCAGAAGTTAATGGCAGAATCAGTCCCTTCATAGCAGCCGAGCATTCCTTGGTTTGTAAAGGAACCCAGACCAGGTCTTGGCAAACGTGTTCAGCTGAGTTAATTTTAGAGCAATCGAGCAAGGTCTTGCCAACCCTCTGGATTTGGGGAACATCCTGGGGAAAGCTGTGACCTTCCCTGTTGTGTTCTGGGCTCTTTGAGCACCAGGTTCCCACTCACACACTCCGTGTGGCTGGAGTCCTGTACCAGGATTAAGTGACAGTCATAGTGTGGGTGAGGAACACTTCACCCAGGCTGGCTGGGATTAGTGAGACACGGTCCTTTTGTGCCTGCCCAAGCTCATGGGGGCAGGCAGCCGGTGCAGGCTCTCTCCTCATCCCCTGTATATCAAGTTTTGGCTCTGTGCAGGTTTTCAGGACCAGCCCTTCGTCCTCTAGCAAAACCAGCCCCAAACCCATCAACTCCCTTCCCAGCAGGTTCAAACAACATCTTTCCTGAACTTGCTTTTCCCCATCCCTCCCTTTCCCTCCCCCAGCTCCCGTTTTCCCAACCTGAGTTCATCAGTTTAAATCGCATCTTGGTGTAAATTGATTCCATTGCAGCCTCTGCTTCCACCTCTGCCTTGCCTTTAAATTGTATCTTGTCTTAAATCAATCTTATCCCAGCCCTCAGCTGCTGTGCTTTATTCTTCCACTTCAATTGCAGCTGGTTTTAAAGGGCTTGGCTCAGAGAGATGTTTTTCTCTCTGTCTCTGGTTGTTTCATTTCCGTCACCTCCAATACTAGGCAGGGACATCTTCCCTTAGTCCCAGCCCTCACATATTCCCTGTTTTAGCAAGTTAATATTTCCCTTTCGCAGCTCATCTGGTTTCAAACCAATTGGATTTTTTTTTCAGCCTCTGTCATATTAGAAATTATTCTTTTTATTTCTTTTTATTCAGGCCTCTTCACAGCCTTCCTTCTTCTTCCCCTGTGGTTCAGCCCTCAGAGGTGACCACGGGGTGTCCCTGGGCTGGTCGTCACCCCCAGAGTCGCCCTCAAACCAGGTGCCCCTGGAACTGGAGAGGGCCCCTGCTCTCCCTGCCTGGGGTGGCTCCCAGGGGTGGCACTCAGCAGATCCTGGCCTGAGGCTGTGCAAGGTGCCCAGAGGCTCAGGGGGTCAGGGGGAGCCATGGACTCTTCTCCAGACATTTATTCCTCTCCCTGAAGCAGAGCCCGCTGCGTTCAGAGGCTTCCTCTGGCCTCTGCCCCCACCCCAGGCAGGTGATGCCCCCACTGGCTCCCATGGGAGAGATGCCAGGCTTGGAGCTTAGCAGTGGGAGCATCGTGAATCGGGAATTCGCAGAAGCTGCTGGGGTGATCTGAGGAGTTATGCCCTGATCTCAGTGTTGGTTGGTTGTGAAGTGCCCGAAACTTCATGGTGGAGAGTTCTGATTAAGAAACTTTTTTTTTTTTTCCTGGAAACTGAGTGGGATTTAGGCTTTTGGCTTTTCTTCCTCTCTTTTTTTTCCTATTGTAAATGATGACTGGAAGTAGAACACTAATAAGCAGAACAAGCATTTGCCTGAAACGTTTTTTGACCTAGTTTTCAGTAAATTTGGGCCAATGTTTTTTCTCATTTTTGACTGTCAAAACAGAAAACAAATCTTTTGTGATAGGTCAGATCTTTTAATTCCAAAGGTTGTGTGTGCTCCTGCGAGGTCTAAGCCGCAGTTCTGAACAGTGGGACACATGCATGAGAACTCTGCAGATGGATGGCACAGGGAAATGTGGAAAACCAATCCTTTATCATCATTAGATTGCAATTAATTGGGGTTTGTCTTCGTAAATCTTGGGGTTTAGTTGCTTTTTTAGCAGGAATAATATTGCTCTTTTAGCTTTGATGCTGCCAGGCACTTATGAAAAATATGGATGATATTCCAGATCCTCAGGGGTCTGTGGAGGTGTCCTGGGCGTTATGACTGTCAGGAAAACTCCAGAGCCTCTGGATAGCTCTGTGAATGCAGGTTTGGGAAGGAAAGAGTCCCAGGGTGCAGGGGAAGGAAGGAGCCCTTCCAGCTTTGAGCCCCAAACAGCCCATGCACATCCAGGTTCACGTGTGGCTGCCTCGGCACCCTGTGTCCAGCCCTGGATGTCTCTGGAAGAATTCTCATTTTCCTCCATGTGCTTCAGACCAGGTGCTCGCTGAGCCCCCCAGAAGCTGCCAGACTCCAGTGCTCCAGGGTGAATGCCGTGGGCTGGGATGTCTCTGTTCCCTCTGCTCTCCCCGTTAGGAAGGTGGAAGGTGCAATTGCTGTGCTAATGAGCAGAACTGGTGCAGGTTTTGGCACAAACCAGACAGTTAGAGTGGTCTGTGGCAGATCAGCAGGAAGTATTCCCAGCCCCACAGAGGTGCTCTAATTGAATCTTCACTGAGTCCTGACATCCCAAGGGATCTGGACGTGGTAATCACTGTAATGCTGTACAGAGGGTCCCTTCCTAAAACATATAATTATTTAATAGAGAAATAATGCCAATCAGGCATCTGGCAGAGAAGTTTTGGCCTACTTATCTCTGCCTAAAAGCAGTGTATGCATGATGACGCTGATGGATTCAGGAGCCAGAAAGACCTAATGGTAAATGCCTTTAACTTCTGCTGAAGACACGCCACCCTGGTGGTTAAAGTGAGCAGACAGCAGTGCTGCTCTGCTGGGATCGCGCTGCACACGCCGCTGAAGGCTGGCCCAGTCCACATTGATTCTGAGACGTTGTTCTTACCCAGCAGTGCCTGGAGAAGGAAACTCTGGACTTCCAGCCTTGGTCGCCATGGCACAGGTGCAGGAGCAGTGGCCCTGGCAGTGGCTCTGGCTGTTGCAGGTGTGACTGGTTGATTCCTGGCCTTGGAATTTACCTGCCTTGGGAACTCTCTTCAAGCACCTTTTCCTTGTCCTCCTGGTTGCTGCATTTTTTCCAGAGTGAGGGGTGATTAGAGAGAGAACATGAGCGTTGTGCCAGGCAGGGAGAGGTGATGAGTGGGACACAAGGCTGGAGCAGCAACTGCTTTTCCCTTTTTCTTGGAGTTTCTGCTGGGACACAGAGGGATCCCTAGGTCTTGTGATGCAGCGAGATCTGTGTGCTGGAATAAATCATGGGCAGAAAAGCCAAGGTGGAGGGGTGGCATGGCTTTATCCAGCTTTACTTGCATCTCTGAGACCCAGCTGGGTTTTCCTTCAGCCTTGCAGATGCAGCTGCGAAAGCACCAAGGCTCCTTTGTACTGTGGTGAAATAGGGATAATGATAAATACTATCCCTGATGAAATTCTTAGAAAACCTACCAGTGACTGCATCAGGGCCAGGATGTTACTGGAATGCCTCCCTGGATAGCTCCGTGTGCCTGGGTGCTGCACTCAGTGCAGTAATTACTGCGTGAGACTGAAGGACTGCAGAAAGGAGTGAGGGGATATTGTGCTAGGAATTCATGTTTCCAGGTTTCAAAATGTGCCTGTTTCCTATGGCTCTTTGGTTTTCCACAGGGACAGAGCAGAGGGTGGATTAGCACTGAGATAAGGGATTGTCTCCTGCAACTGTTCAGGGCAGTGCCTGGGTCTGTAGATGGGTTTTGCTACAAGATGCCTGTTACTACTCTAATCCTGCTTAAAGCAAGAGCCTGTGGAAGAACAGTATGGAGAACAGGATTGTGCATTCACAGGATATCATGGGTGCCAGCCCCACAGATAAACGTGGCTGAGCCGTGTCCTGGTGGTGCAGGCTGGTCCTGATTTGTAATCAGGCTTCCTAGAGAACAAATAAAAGCTGAATGGGAGCGATGGAAACGACTCCAGGGAGAACCCAGGCTGGATAATCAGCTTTCGCACTCCCTCCCCACCACCCGCCAAGCCAAATTCGCTGACACCTCTCAGTGACTTCAGGGCTGAACAACATTGTCCCACTGGCTCCTTCTATACAAATAATCACCCATGACCCACCCAGAGCTGCACGAATCCAGGGGTACTGGGGGGGTGCAGATATTGATGAATGAAGAGTGATTGTTCCCTGATCCCAAGCAGCCGGTCCACCAGCTCCAGATCAGTTTGGAATGCCCCTCCTTGCTGTCAGGGTTGGGTGGGAGATGGCTTTCCCCCCCTCCCACAAGGATTTCCAGGAGCTTGAAAGTCTCCAATTCCAAATGGGCACATACAATTCAGACCTTGAACATGAAAATAACTCCATTTTAATGAACATTTAAGGCTGGTTTTATTTGCTGTAGAAATGCCAGAGATGTCTGAGCCAAAGTTGTGTTGAGTGAAGGACCTGCAATTTGAAAATTCAGCATCGTCTGCATGTTGCAACTGCCCCAGTTTAGTAAAATTTGCCCTTTGAATGAGTGAGTGTTTTGGGGATGAGAAAAAGGTGCAATCCAGGTCACCAGAAAGTGCTTGCTCACTTCTGGGCAGCTCTGTTGGAGAGGCTGACTTTGCAGGGTGTTGAAGAGACAGGGACATGTCCCAGCTCCCTCTGCCCTGGAAAACAAGCAGAGCTCATGTAAGTAAAAGGCTCTTTTTTTTTTTTTTTCTTTTTTTTTCTTTTTTTTTTGTGTAAGTAAAAGGCAGGGGATGTTTTGCTGTTGAAGGGGTGATTGGCCGATTCCTGGCCTTGGAATTTACCTGCCCTGGGAACAACCTCAGGCCAGGCACGGAGCTGGAAAATCCCACGTGCTGGCAGGATTGCACCTGCACACGTGGCTTTTTCTGGAGGAAAGAGGGATGTCCTTTGGTCCTGGGATAAATCCACACCTTCTCCTGCTGGGAATCTGGAGTAGAACCCAGAAGTCCTCTGGCAACCTCAGCTCCATCAGTAGGGACTGCCCAGCCTGAGGAAGTGAAAGACTGAGGCCCACAACCACTTCATCTCTCGTTCCACATCCCTCTGCCCCAGGGTGGATAGAGGACAAAAGACCTTTCTTCAACATCTGGGAGAAATTAGAGAAAAATCCCTGCCTTTCCCCGTGTCAGTGACTGCAGTGGGCAAAGAGGACAGTAAGAAATGGAGCAAGGAGATGTTGATCACAGGCCAGGACTCTGCCCTCCAGCAAATGCAGACCAGATAGTGCTAAATAAAGCTATTTCATAATACAGCATGATGTATTTGATCCAAGTCACGGTATTCCTGCTTTTCAGGCAGCTGTTTCTCTTGCAATTATTTTTCCATGCCAATGACTCCTTGGTCCGTGGGGTTCAGCCACCTCTGCCGTGCACGTGCCAAACTTGCATTAACTCTGGGAAGTTGTGCCTGTGCATGGAGAGGAGAACAGATCCCCTTTCTATTTTCAGGAAGGGTTTTTGTGTGATTTATGAGCCTGGCGAAGGAGCATGGAATATTGGAGTGCCAAATTAAGGCATGCCCAGCAATTGAAAGGACAAGGCGAAATCCAGGAGGCTTCAGAATTAATTACTGGAACAACAGAGCCTCCATGAAGCGATGGGAACTCACGGTAGCTGATCCAGCCAGCTTCAGGTGCAAAGGTGTATTTGTTCATGGCTCAGGGTTTTCATCTCCGTGCTGACAGGGCGATAATTCAATCCTATAAAGCAGCAAATTATCACTGCCTGCTTAGCATTAATTTCCCTCCCCAATGGACACCGTAAAAAAGGGAATGCTTTCTGCTCAAGGCCTCGGTGTGAGAATTTCCCCTGGCAGCCATGAGTTACAGCTCTATCTCCAAAGGCATCCTGTAAATAGCACATCAGGATTTTAATTCATTAAATAAATCTAATGCCTTAGCTAATCCATAACCCCCAGGATCCTCAGGTCTCCTCCTAACGAGGCTGTCAGTGCTTTTTCCCTCTCTCTGAGGTGTACGTGGAGCTCATGGCACAGGCACAGGTGGATTGATGCACACCTCCCCACCTGCAGACAGCAAACTGTGTCTGTGCAAGCACCTGAGGCACTCCCAGGCTCTGGGGAGTGGGCCAGGGCAGATGTGGGCCAGACCTGATATTTTCTGTCCCTCTAGGAGAGCCGTACCCCCAGGGCTCTGTTAACAATTCCTGATGCTGGCTGGTGGCCTGGGGGGCTGTCACTCAAGGCACAGATCAAACTGGAGATGCTCCAGCAGGGGTTCAGGTGGGAAGAGACCTTAAAACTTATCTCCTTCCACCCCCTGCCGTGGGCAGGGACACCTTCACTGGACCAGACTACCCAAAACCTCACCCAGCCTGGCCTTGAACTCTTCCAGGGAACACACAGAAACCCTTCCTGTTCTCTTTTACACTCCTGGCCCAGTTCTAACTGGGCCTTAGTTCTCCTACCTTCATCCCCACCTTTCCCTGTACTCTCACTGAAAAACAAAAGCTTTTTTTCCTCCCAGCTTGCTCAGCAGCTCCTTATCCATCCCTGGAGTCCTTCTGGCATTTTTGCTATCCCTTGTCAGGATGCATCACTCCCCAGTTTGCAGGAGGGGATCCCTGAGTATCAGCCAGCCCTCCTGGGCCCCTCTGCCCTCCAGGGCCCTGTCCCATGGGATTCTACTGCACAGGTTCCTGAGGAGGCCAAAGTCTGCTCTCCTGAAGTGCAGGGTTCCTTTTGAGCAGAGACAGAGCATTCCCAAGTATTGCTGGGCCTGTCCCACCTTCTTTCCATTTGGGAACCTCACACTCCAAGCCCCTTGCTGCACACGGGTGTTTCTGTGTGGATGAGGTTTCCCCCTCTTGCACCGTTCACGTGTGGCCAGAGCTGTGGTGATAAACCCTTCCCCTGGCGTGCCAGGGCTGGGCATCCCTGTGTCCTGGCCCTGGGGAGCCTGCTCCTGGCCTGGAGCTGGCCTGGGGCAGAGCAGGGGCTGCTGCCATGGTCCTGGGGCCAGCCGAGCTGCCCTGGGTATGCCCTGTCCCTGGAGCTGGCTCTGCCCAGCTCCACTGCTCCGGTCTGTGGCGATGCCTTCAGCTGGCAGCTGGGGGATCTGGGAAGTTCCATGCCCTGCCCTAGGCCACTCGAGGTTTTTTATGTGCTCTTAAAAGAGAAGCACCCCAAAACCATGGGAATTTTCATTCTTCAGCCACGTAGGAACACTGCAAGGTGGCAATGGGCTTGTGTGCGCACGGGAGGGCTTTGAAAAATTTAATTTTCTAAGAAAATGCTGAGCTGCTGTGAATATAATAATTAATCCTGGAAGATCTGCTGGAGCCCTGTGGTGTGTTTGTTTCTGCTCTAATTCGTGCCGAAGGGGGGAAATTTTGCAAGGATTGTTTTCATTTCTAGTAGGATAATTTCCCCACTTTCTGTTTTCCTTTTTGATTAACATAAAAGGGCTAAAGAAAATTAGCTTGCTGCTGGACTAATTTGGTGGATGTTTCACCATGGAGCATCTTTTGATTGCTGAATCCCACCCTGCTGTATGATTCTGACAGGGAGCATGGCAGGGTTTCCTGATTTACTGCTATTTTGGGCATTGCCGATTTGATAGGACTTCCAATTTAATTTTACTTTTTTAATCTTTTTTAAAGGCTAGTGGGGGAAGGGATGGGAAGGAAAGAAAAGACCTCAGTCAGAAAGAGGCTTTGTATTCCTGGTTTTCCTGGTCCAGATTCAAGTGACATTTTCTGCTGAATCCATTACCCTGAGTCCATACAAGTGACACGCCAGGTCCCTTTGTCCCCTCTCTCCTTTCTGTGGGGTGCCACAGCTGAGTCAAGCTGCACCCCGTCCCTGATAAACTTCATCATTAGCTGCCCTAATAAAGCACTTAATCTGCAGACATGGATTTGCTAATTGCAGCAGGAAGTTTTGGCAGAGCAGTTTTCCTGCTGCTGTGCCCAGCGCTCCCTGCGGACCCTGGGAACTGACACCCACCGGGGCCGGGGGCTTCACTTAGTCCCAGCAATTCAGAAAAAAAACAATTCTCCACTTTCTCATTAAAAGATGAAAGAGAAGAGCCTTCGTACCCCCCCCCAGTTCTTCTCCCTCAAACCCTGAGTGATAATTCTGCGCTGAAGAAGCCGCTCCTCGTTCATGGCCCCTGATTAGGAAAGACAATGGGATTATTTCGAACCGAGTTGAGAGGCCTTGGTGACTCCTTTGCTGGCTAAATTGTGGACGAGGGTGGATAATGGGAGATTGATTAGGGTTAATAGACTTATTTTTCCAGGTCACCCGCACAGCACTCTGGGTTGCAGGGCTCCAACACATATTATTGCAAGCCATAAATCAAGGGGCTTGGAGGGACTTCAGGGCTCCCTCCCTCCAGATCATTGGGGAACAATTGCCTTTTGTGTCCCTGGTGCCAGTGCTACCCCTGTTTTGGCAGGGCCTGGTCCTGGGGGCTCTGCACCCCCTCCCCTCGCGGAGCCCTCGCAGGGCTGTGGAGAGGAGCCGGGGCCTGGCCGGGCAGATTCCCGCTGGATGCGCCCCGAAAGCTCGACTGGGGCAGATGGGGGCAGGGGAGAGGGGCTGAGCTTGGTGAAGCGTGCTTTGTGAGTTTTCTGCTCGGGGATGGATGGGAACCTTGACAGCAGCTCTGTGAGACTCCCAGGTTTGTTCTCTCTCCTTTCTAAGGTTCGGAGCGTGTTGAAGCAGCTGGAACAGCTGGCGGGACTCTCCAGCCCCGTGTGTGCCCCGGAATGCCCATGCATTGGAAAAATTACCTAAAGGAAAGTGTCCTGTTCGCAAAATCAAAATTTTCCATGGAAAAATGCACATTCTTGCTATTTTCCTCCCTTTCTTCCTTTGGCTGCTTCCCACACAGGCACAGTCACGTCAGAAACTTCCCATTGTTGTTTTCTTGAGGAAAAATGGGTTTTCTTGGAGTTCAGGAAACTCTGCAGCTCTGCATGGAAATGCCGTTCTCACACACCTGATTGCTGTGGCATTGGGGATGCTGTGGGCAAAGCTCCTTTGCTTCAGAGAGGCACCACTGCTCCGATGGCACTGTTGGAGCTGGGCACACCAGTGAAGATGCTGGTTACCCTTTGTGGTGCCTGGAGGACCATCACCCGCTGGCCCAGGCTGGTCTGACAGCCAGATGCCCTCATTCAGCAAGAGCAGCATGCACATTCCAGGGAAAATGCTGAGATGATCTCTGGGTACTCCTGGCTGGAGATTAGAGCAAAGAGCTTTAACTCCGTCAGCAGTGCTGCAGTGAGTGAGAACTGCCTGGGATGATCTGATCTCTCCTATCCTGCTTTTCCAGGATTTCTGTGCTTCCTGCGCTTCGCAGTGCACCGCTGATTGAAGCTTCACAGAGATCTTTTTCTGGCCATGTAGGGATATGTGGAGGCTTTGGGGAAATGATCTGCGAAGAGGATATAGGATTAATTTTAGCCTGGATCAGGTGTCATGCACTTGTATGGACTTGAAAACAAAAGGAGGCAGAAATAAATGAAAGTGCAGTGACCAGCTGGTGTATGGAGATGCATTGCAATTGCAACTCAACTCAGTCACCAACTCAATCACCAACTGCGTTTGGGGGATCTTTGCTGGCCCTGTCATCATAACAAATCTATTACTGATGTCTAGTGGTTTTGTACAAAGACAATAAAGGGCTTCACCACAAAATGCCTTGGAGTACTCCAGAGAGATGTGCTCTACCTGACAGGAGGGTGGAGCCAGGTGGGATTTGGCCTCTTCTCCCAGGTAACCATTGACTGGACAAGAGGGAATGGCCTCGAGCTGTGCTGGAGGAGATTCAGGCTGGGCATCAGGAGGAATTTCTCCATGGAAAGGGCAGTCAGGCCTTGGAGGGGGCTGCCCAGGGAGGTTTGGATTCCCCTTGGAATCCCTGGAGGAGTCCAAGGAAGGTCTGGAGGTGGCACTTAGTGCTCTGGGCTGGGGACAAGGTGGGCATTGGGCACAGGGTGGCCTCGATGGGCTGGGAGAGCTTTTCCAGTCTCACTGGTTCTGTGTAATTGATGTGTCTGCGTTTGTGAATCTGAGGCAGCAAGCAGTTAAATGATGTGTCCAGGATTACCCAGTTGTTCAGTGGCAAAGGTGTTGGAATTCAGGTCCTTCACTCCCTGGAAGGGTCTGGCAGTGTCAGGGGCTTCAGTGCAGGTCACAGAATCATGCAATGGCTTGGGCTGGGAGGGATCTGAAAGATCAGCTGGTTCCAACTGGCCAGGGACACGTCCCACTGTCCCAGGCTGCTCAGAGGGATGAGTGCAAAGGAATTCAAAATCCCCTCCTAAATTGAAGCAGTCTGCAGCATTACAATATTGCTCATCATGCCAGAGGGATTTGCCATGTCCCACTCTGCAGCATCACCCATACCTGTCCTGGAACCCCCAAGTGTCCAGCAGAAACCACTCAAAGGTTTAAATATGTTTACACCTCTGAAAGGTGTCAATTCAACACAGGGAATGGAATGAGGTCTCAATCCTGGTGTTGCACTATGCAACACCAAGGGAGGAGTGAGTTCAGTGCTGGTGGCAGGGTCCCTGCAGCCTGGCCCAGGCTGGGACTCTGGGCTTGCCTGAAGCACGGAAGGCTCATCCCCAGTTTGACCAGCACCAGGGTAGTGATGGATGGGGTCACTGGGAGCAGCTTTTCATGGACTTCCCTCCCCTTTTTTAGACTCAGGCTTTAATTGCTCCCAGGTCCCGCTCAGGTTTGGAGCAACCTCCCAAAGTACCCCCTCCTGGTGTGAGTCTCATTTCCAAAAATGGCCTTGCAGACAGCATTTCCTTCCCATGGTGTTTGATTCCAGTGCTGCTGGAATACGTTTGCATTTCTTTATGCATATTGAGAACTGCAAATAATTTTTGGCAGCCTTGTCCTGGCTCACAGCAGTACAGCACCACCAGAACATTCGTGGAGTCGATGACAACTTTATAATAACAACAAAATGCAGGCAGATCAAGCATGTGTATCTCTTGTTATGTCTTCACTGTGAAAGGAGAGGTGTTTTTACACAGAGATAATTACTGCAGATATCCACCTCGGTGTACATTGCAAGCTGTGATAAGATAGTGTTACCTAAAACGGGCTGGCTGGCTTTTTCTTCCCTAGGTATATCTGGGCAAAATCTATAATTCTTTGTCTAGACAATGATCTCACAACAAGAGAATGAACTTCAATTAGTTGTTTTGATGGGAAAAACCTTTTGTGTAATGGAGACAAAGCCATAGAACTTATGAGCAACCCTACAAAAACAAACCTGTGTGTGCATAAACACAGGAGATGGGGAAGGGGTGGCAGCAGCAGGAGGATTTAATTTCAAAGTGTCACACAGTTGTTTCAGATGCTGGCAAGCATCTGCCCTGGTGACAGGGGAAAGGCAAAGTTTGCAGTTCTCTACCCAAGCTTGTGTCAGACAAAGGAAGGACAGGGAGCATTTTCCCTGCTGGTTCTGCCTCTGGAAAGTGCTAAGCAGGTCAGTGGGATCAGATGAAGGCAAAAGCCCCATGGGCACGTGTTTAAAGAGCTGTTGGGGCTGTGCCAGAGAAGGGCTCCTGGCAAAAGGAGAAGTGCCTGTTGTCCCTGCAGGATAACGAGGCCCCAAACCTCTGCCCCTCCTGTGCCCATGGCCCTGAAATGCCCCCTAAATGAAACATCTGGGCTTAGGCTGCTTCTGCCTGTGGAGCTGTCACATGCAGTGACACACATTGGGTGCAGAGCCCTGGGAACGGGGACCAACAGGAGCCACACGTGTCCAGCCCTGGGTGATCCCCGGGACCTGCCAGGCTCTGCCACTGTCCCACTGCAGGTTATTCCCTGCAGAACGTGTTTCTCGGGGGCAGTGGCAATGGGGCTGCTCTGCTCCATCCTGCCCTGGGGTTCTTCCCCAGAGGGAAGACCCAGAGCCACCTGACCCGGCCATGTTCCCAAGGGATATCCCTGAGGATGAGTGGAGCTTGGCTTTCCGTGTGTTTTCTGAATCAGCTGTCACACCAGCTGCAGCCCATGGGGTATCCACTGGGGGGGACCTGCTGCTCCTCTTCAAAGCAGAGCATTAAATACATTTCAGCTTCCGTGTCAGCTTCAGCGTGGACTCAGATCATTCATCAAAGGTGACTTTTGATCAGAATCCCCTCGGGAGGGTCCTCTCAGCAGGAAACGTGAAGCAGGGAGGGACAAAAGCAAGACAAGATGAGGAAATAATAATACTCTTTAAGCACTGCCCTCCATTAGTATCTTCAATAAACAAACGTACATCTGAACATGACTCTCTTACACACGACTGTTATCACTCAGCTCTATTCCACATGAAAGCACACTTGTCATAAGCCATTTCAACTCCCATCCCCAGTTAATGTATTAGCACTCATTTCATTTGCATTTTAATGGCGAGACTACACTTTTCAAATAAATGGCTGCACTTTATCAAAGGATTACTTCATTTGGGCTGTAATGCTGCTCTGCCCTGTGGGAATTGGGGATGTGGAGGCTGCAGAAAGCCCTGCAAAGGAGACCCACTGGGTTCAAGGGCTCCAGCCTTGCTCTTTTCAGCTCCAGCTCCGTAATGAGGGGGGAAACAGCAGCACTGGAGTGTTCTGGCTGCTCCTTCTGGGCTGCAGGGAGATGCTCATTATGTAATTCCACTCCCACATTTTGTTCACACATGGACTCCTCCAGGGAGCATCATTAAGGGCTCTAGGTGGCCTGAAATGAACCTCTGGACAGAAATCCCTGGGGTTTCTCTCTGCCCAGCCTTTGGATCTTTGCCGTGCAGCTGAAGCCTGCTCTGGTGTTCGGCCTGTTCCCAGCAGATCAGAGCAGCCTCCCATGGAGATGGAGCAGCAGCCCTGGCTCAGAGCAGGGGAGAATGCAGTGGCCACCCTGTGGGCTCAGCTGGAAGGTTCTAGGGCTAAAGAGCCAGATGATAGAGATAAAAATAAAATTAACCTTTACTTCAAGAGGTAGAAAGATGTTCCAAGCTGCATGTGGGTTGCTAAATCTCTGGATAGCAAATAGAGCAACAGAAAAACAGGCAAAGAAGATGAGTTTGTGTGGGGAGCGGCTCTGGAACGCTGGCTGAGGCAGCAGTGCATCCCCACTGCCCAGGGGAGCAAGCAGGAGGTGTCTGGATGCTTCTGGTGTTGTCACCTGGCTTGTCCTGACATGGAGCATCCCTTGGCCACCCCAGGACATGAAGGAGGGGCTGCAGCCCCTGCTGGGCTCCAGCTGGTGAGGTGCTGGAGGGAGATGAGTGTGGAAGCAGGCTCAGGTGGGGGTTTGGGCAAGGAGGGAGGTGTGCTATGGCAGCACAGGGAGAAAGCTGCTGGAAAGACCCATGGGAGCTCCTGCAGGAGGCTGAGCACTTGGAGTGGGGGTGGATGTGGTGGGATTTGCCTGGGAAAGGGGTGGAAATCCATGAGCCAAGGCAGGATGGCTTTGAGGGCTTTCCTGGCTGGTTATTTGGCTCTGAAGTCTTTTCCTTGTGCGAGTGCTGGGAGAGTTTAGAGGTGGTGGAGGTGTCCCCAGGTGCTCCTTTGCTCTCACGTTGGACACCTGGCTGAGTGAGGGCTGCTCACAGGGAAACGTGCTGTAAAGTTGCACAGGTTTGGTTCTTGCTGTGTGTAAAGGTTTCTGTAGCTGAAAGGAAAATCTCTACCACCAAATTTTAAATTTCCTCCTTTCCTATGACTGTAATTCTATTTATGAGCTTCTGTATGCTGGAGAAAGCTGGTTCATATTGCCCCAGTGGCTGGGTAGGCAATCAAACTGTCCTTAAACATCAGCAAGTTTTATTTTAAAACTTAAGTCAATCTTCAGCTTGAATTGGAATAGAAGTGAGGTGTCAGATTGCATTTGTTGATAGGAATGCTGTTGTGGCAAACACTGTAAAAAGAACGAGTCTGTGGATTAAACACTGCATTAAGTGGGGGCAGGGTAACTCAGTGATCTCAAGCCATTATTTGTAACCCAGGCTGTGATAATGAGGGATGCTGAGGAGCCCTAATGTGTGAAATGCTCTAATGTGTGAAATGCTGGTGGAGATAATAGAAATCTGTAGCAGCTTTGCTTCCCCCCCCCCCCTTTTTTTTTTTTTAACTCCTCTGCTCCAAATCAGCTCATTGAGCTGCCAAACCAGCCCTGGGCTGCAGAGGAGCCTCCTGACTGCCTGCTTGCACCAGGGCTGCAGCCTGGGGAAAATTCAAGTGTCTCCCCAGCTGGTCAGGGCCTGGAAATGCTTTATTTCATCCCGAGTTTCCAAGCTGGCAGAGTTTCTCCAGCCGAGGAGATGAAGGGTGGTGGATGGGAGCAGCAGATGCTCCTGGAGAGGCTCCAGGCCCCGGCGGGTGCTCTTGCTGTGCTGAGGGATTTCCCCTTCCTCGTGTCCTGTGCTGGTACCAGGGAGCAGTGAGGTGAGGTCAGGGTGACCTGTGGCGTTAAACTGGAGCTGAATTCCTTATTTTGTACATTTTAGGGCTTTTCCTGTGGGGATTTTTCCAGTCAGACCTCCTGGACTGGTCTCCTCTGGAAGTTGGGACATTTCAGATCCCTCTCCTGTTTGGGGTTTTGTCAATATGGGATGTTCCCATTCTCAGAATGTGGCTTCCCTCGTGGTGCAGATCCCTGCACCTCCATCCTTCCAGTGCTGGGGAAGGAGCCCAGGCCAGCCCTGGCCCAGGCCAGCACTGGCTGTGTTTTGGCTGGGAAGAGTTCTGGCAAATGGGTAAAGGGCCCTGAGGATTCTGCACAGAGCAAAAGAAATTAAAAATTGGAAAATGAGGGTGACTCAGAGAGAGAGGAGATGGAGCCCACAAGACAGTGGGGAGAGGGCCAAGGGGTACCAGCAGTGGGTTGCTCTCTTCCAGCCAGTTTGAAGTAGGTAGGGGAAGACATGATGGAAATAAATCCTGATGTTCCTGCTAAACCTGCAGGTGCAGGGCCTCTGGTTTATCCCGGGGGCTGTGTGTGCCCTGAGGGAGCCAAGCAGGCCCTGGGCTGCAGCTTCTGGAGCAGGGCACACAGACGAGGGGTCTGGCTGGTGGCATTGCCGGGTTCCAGCGTGGCTGGGAGTGGCTGCAGGGGGGACAAGGGGGGGACACCGGCCCCTGCCCACAGCTGACCTGCTGCAGGTGGCTCTGAGGGGACAGTCTACACCTGTCCTGGCAAATCTCCAGCCATACCGTGCACTTAACCTGTTACTCATCAATATTTTAATTATTACACTTCTGACCACGTTCCTCAACTGTTTCACAAATGTTGGCTCCAAATCCCCAGGACGTGTTTGGAATATTTCCTCAGGCATGCACGGACAGGGATGCCTGCATTCCTGCTTGGGGATCCACAGTGCTGCTGCAGCTGGCTGGGCTGGCTGGGGCTGGCCCTGTCGAGCCCGCAGAGTGCCCCTGGCACTGCCCAGGGGGCTGAGCAGGCAGCGAGGCTCAGCGAGCTGGGGGCTCTGAGCAATGTGCTGCACACACTCATCCAGCTCCAGGAGCACGCTGGGATCCCTTGCTGGGATGTTTGGCACGTATTCAGTCCGTGCCTAACCCGCTAGGGATCCCCTAGAGTGGGATCAGCTCCACCTTTGCCATCCTGAGGGAGACTGGTGTAGCTCACAGGATATCAGTGGGGAGAGCTTCAGACCTCTGTGGGAGCTGCTTCAAGGAGCACCCTGGCACTCCCCAGGGGACACAGGAGAGGGATGCCAGCTGAGCGGGGAAGTGGCTGTGCTGTGCCTGGCTGAGCTCTGCCCTGTGAGTCTGGAGCCAGCTGTGCCCCAGCACTGGATGCTGCTTGAAAGATGCCCCTGCCCTCCAAGGAAACCTTGTGCCTGCAATGAAAACAGCAGCTGTGACTGACAGCTTGGTAAGAGATGTGCTAATGAGGCAGGGGGTTGGGAATAACCCTTATTTTCCATCTCTGCATCCTCCAGAAGAGGGGATAACTTGGTCCTCGGAGCAGGTCCCCAGGAGAACCTGTCAGTTAAAATGTCCCCTTCCCCCAAATATCCTCCTGTGACAGCTCCATCTGAAACGTGCCAGCAGCCGGGGGTGTAACTCCTGCTCTGCCTGTCTGTGGTGCAGCTTTTCAGATAAAGCCATCCCAGGGAGCTGAGCTGAAAGCCTTGGGGAGCTCCAAGCACCCTCTCAGCACAGCTGGAGAGCTTGGTTTGACAAGCTCACCAAAAGCTGGGTCTGTGGTGACTCTTCCCTCTTTCTGTGTGAGCCTGTAATTCCCTGGTAGTCCTAATTGTCCTGTTACTGTGCAATGCCAGGGCTAATTGTGCCACAGTTCTGCAGGTTGGCTCTTTTAAATGTTGGAATTATGTTCCTGAAATCTCATCCCTCAGGATCTGTAGTCTTGAAAAGTTAGAAATAAAAATCTCAGGTCCAGAGTTCCCAGCCAGCTCTTTGGAGACTCCTAGGAGGAGCTACACAATGCCAGTGGATTTGAAGTGGCTTTGAGGTGTTACCTGTCCCTCTTCTCTCTTACAGCAACTAAAGTTAGACCAGCCCAATTGTGCTCCTGCCTGGCCTTGCAGCGCTCAGCTCTAGGAATGACTGTGCTGGGAGAAAGAAAATGCAAAGCAATGAGTGAACGTGCCTGGATTGTAATTATAATAAAACTGTTACAGTGCTTCTGCAGCCTCCAAAATTAAGGCTGCAGATGATAAAACAGCAGTGGTGCCATGAACCTTTTTCATGTAGGGTTTTATTCCTAACCTGGGCTGGGTTGGAGCAATTGTGCTGTACATCCCTTCCATTTCCAGAGGAGGAGAGCTCGCGTTTAATGTGCTGCCTTATGGGGCTTTCTCTGCATCCTTAATGCCTCACCATTCAATAGCTCTGTGCTTTGCAGGGCCCTGGAGATAAAAGAACCAATATTCCTTCAAAGGTTATTTCCAGCACAGGAGTAGTTAAGAAACCGTCTGCACACAAATGACAAATTATTGTAATCTGAACAAAGAGCAGGAAAGATCCCACCAGTTGGAAACTTAAAAGAAGCCACAGACAAAGATGTAAAGATGGATTAAAAAAGAGCTCTGATGTTCCCAAAGGCAGCAATGGGGCTAAGTGGTACAAATGAGGGAGGCTTCAGAAGCCAACTGGAAGCTGAACTGCCACGTTCTCATGCTCCTCCTGGGAGCTGCAGTGCCTGTGCAGCACTGCCAGGACTGGGAGCTCTCAGTGCTCGCAGCTCCAGTGGGAACTGGGTGCTCCTGGGGATGATCCTGCCTCCCTTGGCAGGGAGCAGGAGGCTGGTCCTGTCTCTGCTGTGAAATCAGAGGGAAAATACTCCTGCATAGTGCATTTCTATGCTAATCTCACTTTATCAGCCTGCCTGGCAGCTCAGCACTTTGGCTTCTGTAGTGGGAATAGCACTGGGGCAGGAGCTGCTTTCCAGCTTGGATTTGTGGGTGACAGAGCACAGGGCTCCTTTCTGGCCTTAAAATCTGCAGGTGTCATTCTGCTGCTGTGTGAAAAATTCCTGGGGCCTCCCTGGCTGGGCAGAGCAGCTTCTGCTGGGCGGGTGAGCCATGAGGTGGCTCCCAGGATTTGCTGCCCTGTGCAGAGAGCAGTGCCTGGGAGCGTTTGGGGCAGTGCCTGAGGACGTGCCTCGGGGTTTGGTGGGTGCAGGGTGCTCCTGGTGACTGAGCAGGTGACATTACAGGATGTGTCTTTTGGCATTCCCCCTCCAGCCTTGGGGAGCAGCAGCAGCAGCTGTGATTCCTCGCTGGAAGTGCTTCAGGTGACCACAAAGGAGCTGCCTGCTGCCCTTCCTGCAGTGGTTTGTGTTCGTAGGATGTACCAGAGTGTGTGCCATGGGAGCACGCTCCGGGGAGGCTCTCCAGGGGCAGAGGAGCCCAAAGGGAGAGGGCAGCAGGAAAGCGAGAGCCAGCAGAGGCAGGAGCAGGAATCCCTGCGAGCACAGCCAGGGCCACAGGAGCTCTTGGCAGCATTCAAAGCATTCCTGACAGAGAGGTTTGGGTGTGGAAATCCAAGCCAAACCTCCAAGGTCTGCTCAGTGTGAGTGTGAATGCTTGATTTGGATTATAGTTGCACTAGGCTTGCCTGGCATTTTGTCTGGTGTTAATCAAGCCTTCGCAGAGCCTGGCTTGGTTTTGGCTTGGCAGCAGGACCTGTGCCTGGGCAGGTTTACCTTGGCTTTGCATTTCACTGCAGCCCTCTGCTTGTGGGTGGTTAATCAGATGTGGGATAAGTTTAGAGAGGGTCTGGCTGAATCTCACAGATGCTATTTTGTTGTTTGTTTGGAGCGGTGTGTGACAAGGTCATCCCATCTCATAGAAACAGCACAAATTTCATATTTCTTGACTCCCACCAAGGATGGTAGGAGGAAGAGAGGCAGGGGTTGCTGCAGTCCTCTGTAGAGTGCAGGAGATGGATGGCACCATGCAAACACAACCAGCCATGCAAGGCACCCTGTGGGGCCTGGGAAGCTGCACTAGCTGACACAGCTGGGAAAACTCCCATTATATTTCATAAACTTTCTATTACATTCTGAATCTAAGAACTGCTGTAAAGCAGGGCAAGAAGGTTGCTTATTAAATAGGCGTAAAGTACTTGGAGAGTGATTAGTGCCTTTCTGGTTTGATACTGAAGTGGTTCTCCAGTGATAAATGAAGTCCCTGCTGGGAATGAGGAGATCCATTTGGGGCCATTTGTGCTCAGTTTGTAGTGACATGATGGTTCCCTGCTGCTGGAGCATCCCTCCAGGAGCAAAGAAACTCATGGACCCTTCCCTGTGGCCTGGGCAGATTCCTGCTGTGCTTTTCCCCTGGCTTTTAAGTGCTGCTTTGCCTTCAGGCCAGCTGCACTTGACAGGGGTTTGGTGAAGTGTTTGTGGAGTGCTGGTTGGGACCAGGTCACCTGCTCCAGGCAGTCTCAGACCATACATACGCTGAAAGGTTCAGATTGAAATAAGGAGGATTTTTACAAATTTGGGGAACTTCTAATAAATCTGCTCTGTCTTTGTGTCCACAAATCCTTGGTGGAAGATTTGGTGCTGACTGTTGGAGACCTAACTGCTCTGTTTGCCTGCCTCTGGGACCTCCTGCCATCCTCTCCTTGTGCACCAGGGATTCAGGTCCTTAACCCCAAATCAGCCCCAGCAGGAGTCAGGAGTCACTGCCCCTCTTCACAGTGTTGCCATTCCACTGAAGAAACCCTCCCCATCCACATAATAAAGATGATACTTCTAAGTGGAGAATCAGAGGGGAAGAGTTCTCAATGAAATTTTAATGTGCATCTCCTGTCTGGGCTGACAGAGGGAATATCTCCAGAGCTTCTGG
The DNA here is from genome assembly GCA_013390105.1 of Tichodroma muraria. Classification (NCBI taxonomy): domain Eukaryota; kingdom Metazoa; phylum Chordata; class Aves; order Passeriformes; family Sittidae; genus Tichodroma; species Tichodroma muraria. The sequence goes on along the minus strand of WAAG01028338.1, from coordinate 253,773 downwards.
GAGCAAGGGAAAACAGCTTTCCATGCAATAACTGTCTGATCCAGCTCTGGTTTAGCACCCCTGAGAAATGCCTGTGTACACACCTTAAATACTTCCAGGCATATTGAACAAACCTGTTCAAATAACTCCCCTGATTAAACATGTCGTTACCCGAGGTTAACTCTGCATATGGTGCTCTGCTAGGGTTAAAGGAGGGGTGGATTCCTTGGATTTAAACCTTCCCTGACTAATTTTAGTATGTTCTATAAATAGACCTCCCAAATACTTGAGCAATTCATGTCCTACTCTCTAAAGGCAGAGAAGGTTTCTTAGGTAATGGAAATCGTGGTGATTAGTGAGGGCTGAGGATGAAAAGAGGATATGAAAGTAGTGCAGAAATCCTTTGATATATCACTCACTGTTCCTGAAGCATTTTCTTCTCCTTGTCTTGACTTTAAGTTTCCTTGAAGTAGCATGTGAGTGAATCTACCTCCTAAATTCACACTCTTCAAAAATATTTTACCTTGCTCTTCTGTATGAAAATACACTTTCCTCCTGAGCTGTGCTTGGAAGAAATGCAAAAAATGCTGTATAAAAAAAAGAATCAATCTGAGATTATTGATTCGAATCTTTATAGAAACATTTTAGACTAGTTTGAGTCCCTGCTGTGTTCATCTAGGGAGCAATACACAGGCAAAGTAATTAATTCACCTAAGTTTTTAGCTACCAAAAATTAGGCATTTGTTACTAAGCCAGTTGTTTGGGATGGTGTGGCCATAGCTGCTGAAGGAACAGCTGTGAAAGCAGTTTGTGTTGTAGGGGTAAATCAGCTCTGAGGGTTTCTATGGATGTGGGAAATGGGTGGTGAGAGTGGACACAGGGTCCTCAGGGTGTCTGAGACACATCCAGGGCCAGTTCATCCCCACGTCCTGCTCGAGGTGCGTGCAACCAGCTGGGAGCTGCCCTTGCTCCGGGACAGCAGGGGAGAGCTGCTCCCCTCCCGCCTGGGCCCCAGCACAGGCAGGCTCTGGGAATTCTAACCTGTGGCTTGGTGCTGGGTTAGGCACAGAGATCCCATGTCTAATGCCTAGACCCCTCTAAGCTTTGCTGGGGGTGTCACTGACTTTTCCTGGCTTTCAGGACCTCAGGCCCTGGGGTGACAGGGCTGAAATCCGGCCCTTTTCTATTGCTGTGCAAAAGGAGCTCACGAGGTTGGTCGGGCTTTGGGAGGCAGCTTCCACGGACATGACCTTGTGTGGACATCAGGATGTTCCCACAGGACTTTGAGTGCAGCAATTCCCATCAAACCTTTCATCACTTCTGATGTCCTGGTGGTCCCCAGTGGCACCGGGGTGAGGCAGGGCAGGTCCCCTCAGTCCCAGGCTGCTGGGCACCCACAGGGAACCTCCATGAGCAGAGGAGTGGTGGTGCTGGATTCAAGGTTGGACTTGATGGCCTTAAGGGCCTTGTCGTACCGTAGCGACCCTGTGACTGTGTGAATCCTGTGTGGACACGGGCTGAGAGCAGCGTGTCCCACGGGAGGCTGTTCCCCCTTGAAGCTGCGTTGCTGTAGGGGTCAGCTGCGTCCAGGGAGCTGCTCCACAGCCTGGCACCACCGCACAACAGCCACCCTGAGCCACTCCGAGGAGAGCTCCGGGGAGACCTGGGTGGAGAAACAGATCCTAATGGAGTCTGCAGGCGTTGCTTGCAATAAAAGACCGGGATGTCTGGCTGGAAGGCAAACAGTCCAGATCAGCTGCCGTGGCTCACCAGAGGTTTCCCTGCTGCCCCGGCCGTGTTGCTTCCCAGCCTTTGGGGACAGAGCTCATGGTCTCTGAAACAGCCAGCAGGGAAGGAGTAGGCAGAACCCAGACCCTCAGCAACACCTGTAGCAAACAACAAGTACATTCTCGAAGTTACATTGCAGCTTAATTAAAGGGGGAGAGGCCTGTCGGACTTAATTTATTTTTAAAAGCCCCATCAAACTTAATTTGTGTGAGCAGCTCTTCCATCTGCTTCCAGGCATTATCTCTGGAGTTCAGGAGAAAAACATATGTCTTGTGGTTAATAAGAATTTGTTTTAATGGATCATATGACTGGGTGATTAATAACTGCTCAGCTCTGATTGTTCTCATTATAAGGAGGACACACAACCCCTCTGCCCAGCCCCAACCTATTGAGAAAAAAGATCATAAAACGGGAGATGAAAAATTCCTCTGCTTGAGATGAAAGCAAATGGATCAAGGACTTGGCTGCACGGAGCTGCACAGGGAAAGCGGCTTCCTATGGTTCTTATTATTCCTCTTTTGGGATTGTGTATCAGATCATCAAATGTGCTCCGAGCAGGGCACTCCAGTTTGGATTGAGACCTGTAACCTGATCTGGTGTCTGTCTGCCAGAGGCAGTCCTGGCATTCAGGGGGTCCTGAGCAAATCCCTCCTTTCCACAGATCCCTTCTGTAGTCTTGGGTACATCCCCACAACCCCTCCAGACACAGCATCCACGAGGAAATATCCCCAGTGCACATCACAATGACCTCAGCAGATTTTCCTCCTTCCCTGGCTTGCTCCTGGTTTTACCTGCATGCCCCTCTTCCAAGCCAAAGCTCAGCACCTCGGGGGAGCTGTGCCACATTTCCACCAGAGCACAGGGGTGGGAACATGACCCTCCTGCTTAGGGACCAACTCAGTTCATGCCACAACTGAATCCGGACCAATTCACCCTGTTTGCTTTCCTGCCTGTTGGAAATGTTGGAGCTCTGGTGCTTGGCAGATGTTCAACCCAGTTACTCCAGAGGAAATTCCACGTATTAAAGGAGTCCAGTGATTAGGTTATCATCATCTCCACTTCTCATTTGCTCTGCTCACAATGAAAGCTTGCAGGAGAGAAATTTATTTGGTTGTTTTTAAAGGCAGGGGTTGAAATGTGCTCCCAGGCAGGAAATAAAGAGCCATTATTCCCCCGGAGCCCCCCAGGGGACGGCAGGCGCTCAGGCGTGCGGTCCCAGGAGCCATAAAGCAACACAAACCGGAGCAGGGAACCGGTGTCACTGGGGCTTTGATTTGCTCGTGCAGCGTTAACCTCACGTTAACCTGCAGAGCAGGAGGTCAGGGAAAGGCTGCAGCCTCAGACGCTGCAGAAAGGAGCTTCGCCCCACTGAAATGAGCAGTCCTGCACAACCTATGGAGTTAGCCCCGAATAATAATAATAAAAGAAGAAATTACTCCCTGAATAATGTTTCCATTTCAGCTAAGAATTCTCATCCAATTTTTGTGCAGGATGAAAAAGCAAGAGGTGTTTCAGAGCAGGGAATAAAATCAATGTTCCCCCCAGTGCAAAGGGAAAATAATATTGTTCTCTGTTTTTTCAAAGCATCCACCTTGCCCTTCCTGTCTCCATGACCATGTGCTTGTGCAATCCTCTAATAACTCCCTTTTAGCTCCTGCTGCTTGGAATTATCATCTGCCCCGAGATCTTTCTTTCTCACAGAGCTGTGGGAGAATGTGGGCACCAGGAATGAAGTGTTAAGGCTCTGATGTGGCCATGAAACCTTTGTAGAACAACATACAAATAGCAGTGATTACACAATCGCAGCCATGAAAATGGGGAGAGAGGGAAAATCGTAGAGTGCACGCAGAGTATCTGTATCAGCTTTGTTGTTCCCATAAGGGACAGACAGATGGGGCCGATTGGATCAAACTGGGAATTCTCTGCCAAGCTGCATCCACTCATCTGCTCGGGAATATTGGGTGGCAGCTGGGATTTCCTGCTGTATCCTTGCAGTGCCACGAGGATGAGAGGGGTCTGTGGGGAGAGAGGTGCAGCAAAAGGGGCAAAGTGGAGCTGAGGGGCTGGGAAGGGCTGGATCAGCCTGAGGATCCTCTGCCACCCATGTGTGTAACCTCAGGGGCTGTGCTGGGGCAGCCCTTTTGCACTGGTGAAAGTCTTCTCAAGGATTAGGCTAATATTGGGGTATAAACTGTATTATTTACTATTAAACTACAGCTTCTTTGGGACCCTTCAGTGTGAGTAACTAAAATATTTGTCTTCAGGGAGACACTTTCACAGAGGGGGAAAAAAGGATGATTTTGTTTATTAATTTTTTCTTGTAGAACAGATTTCTCTTGTTTAAAATAAATCCCCTAGACAAATACGGGCACAGCCAAAAGTCCTGCTGGACAGAGGTTTCTGGAGCACGGAGGTGGTGTGGAGACTGCCTTGGACTGTCTCTCCATTTGGACTGTTAGCTGCAATAACACCTCTTGCCCAAATTCTTGGTGGGGTTGGTATCTGTTGTTTAATGCTCCTGCCTTCTCACTGAGTTCTTGTCAGTCAGGATGGGATCGGATCGGGAGGGATGTGTTTGTGTCCAGGGCACCAGGATGTGGTGATCCAGATTATATCACCAGGAGTTCTGTGTTTGTGGTCAGCTCTAGCTTGGATCTCTTCCCCCTGAATGTGGGGGAATCCTCTCTCACCAAAATTTCACAGCTCTTTACATTGGTGGTCCCCCTTTTTAAGGGGATATAGACATCCCCCAAATTCCCTTTGAGATCCACTGTCAGATAATGGATAAACACAGAAAGTAGAGCTGCTTGGGAAATGATGTTTATTATAAATAAAATGCTTAAAAGAAGATGATGAGTTTAATTATCCCATGGAAGACAGGTTTTGTTGTTATTTAAAGATGTGTTTGGATTCCTTTCCATTTGTTTTTGGTTTGTTTTTCATTTTATATTCTACTTGCGAAAATGAGGGAAGTTAAGAAAGAAAAACTGTTCTGTGGGTATTTTTCCAGTCTTTGAAAGAGACATAACTTTAAAGAGGAAGAAAAAGAAGGGAGAAAGAAAGGAATGAAAAGCCAGAATCCTTCTAGATTTGGAGAACAACCCTAAAATGACGCCTTTCAAAATGAACATTTATCATTTTGCTTCATTTTGAAAGTTTTCATTAGAAAAAGAATTCAACCAAATCAACTATGTTTGTGGAAACTCCTGGGTTCCCTTGGAAACTCCTTTTATTTTTCATGGCTAGAACTTTATGAAGAAAATTGTAACCACGTCGTAGCTGTTGAGCTGCCTGAGATTTATGAAGCACGTTAATCAATCACCTCATCCTGCAGGTGCAGAATTTTATAAAAAGCAATTACGAGGAGATGGAGTGATGCCAACCTCAATCCCCTCTCGCCCCCACAGCCTGAAGTCAGCATCTTCCCAAAGCCCTCTGAGCACAGAGGCTCCACAAATCCCTACATCTGGATTTTTGATCCACTCCCCAGGAGCATCCCGGCCGCCTTCCCAGCATCAGCTCTTTCACATGGTGCTCTGAGTGCTCTGCTTGGGTCCCTTGGAGGTTTTTCCTGCCCTGGCACTGGGAGGACACAGCGGTTGGCTATGACTGGGCTGCAGAGATTCCCTGAGCACTTCTGTCACTGCAAATGGGTCAGTAAATCCCCCTTCTCCCTTTCACAAAAGGTTATGACATTTTTGTAATGAAATATCCTTAACCTGATGATCTTGTTCCACATTAATGACACTTCTGGCTGGAGCAGGTTCTTCTCCCCACCATGCTGCTCCCTGGGGGAGGACTTCTTCAGGGTGAAGTTTTAAAGGTGTGGTTTGGTCAGAGGTGCTGTTCCTCCACTCCCCCCGTGAGCAGCCCTTGTGTCCCACCCCTCGCTGGGTGTTCTCATTCACACACTGCAGCTTGCAAACCCCCCTGGCACAGGAGCCCATCTCCAGCCCCGCTGTGCTTCACACAGCACGGACACGCTCTGTCCTGGAGTCTGTCTTTGTGCCTGTCCGTGGGCATTTCCTACCAACAGTAAGAAATTCCCTGGGAAGTGTGGGGTGCTGCAGATGCCAAACACCTCGTGGTCGTTCCCGTTGCACTCTGGGGTCACTTGGGCGTCCAAATGTTCAGAGCTGCTCGTGCCATCCTTCAAAGGGGGATTTTTGTCATCAGCTTCAGGGGGAAGAGGAAGGAGCAGAACTTCAAAGTCATGGGCTGATGTCACTTGTTCTTAGTGCAGCAATTTCTCCGGGGTTTTGATAACCAGGACTATCTCTGCCCTCCTGGGAAAGCCCTGCTCCGCTGCTCCCGTTGCTCTGCAGAAGTGCCTGAGTAAGGAACCCCAGCCCATTTCCAGGTGCTGTTATCCCTGGAAGATCTCGATGCTGGGAAGTAATTAGCTGTCAGACAAGTTGCTTGTGCTGCCTGTCCCACTGCCAAATGAGGCTGGGGGCTCGGATCCGATGTGGAATCACCGAGGAAGGGGAAGCTGTGCCCAGATGAGATAGGAAAAGCTTATATGACACCAGAATTTATTACTTAGTCCAGTTTACAGGAGGTCAGAAAGAAAATAACAACCCGATACAGAATTTGAGTGTAATGTGGGGGTGTTAAGTCTTAATAAATTCTGTTGGTGACTCTGTCTGATGGACAGATTTATCTCCATCAGGCTCTTTTGTTGCTTCGAGATGAATCTTAACCAGCACCAATCCAAAACCTTCCTCCCTTTAATAAACATCAATAACTTAACACAACCTCCCCTCCATATCATCTGGCAGCAGTAGGAGCCTGGGCTGCAGTTTTACTGGGGAAATGGTATTTTCAAGGTGGAACATTATGCCAGACTGGATAAATACCTTGCATTTCCTTGTATTGTCTGGGAACACGCATGGAACAGTTCCCAGCCCACTCCTCAAAGGTTTTACAACATTGAGAGACTTCCATAAATTTCAAGCAGCCAAGAAAATATTAGAGGAATGTCTTAAAAAGGAGAAGTGAAAAAGAGAGAGGAGGGCAAAAGCAAACTCATAAGAAAGCATCAAAGGGTATATGAGGAGTAAATGGAATGTGATTCCATTGGGACTGGGGAGACTCAATTTCTCCTTATTATACCGGAGGCTTCTTGATCAGCTAAAGGTGTCTTATGCCTTGGTTTCCCCTTTCTAAAGCAAAACCTATAGCACTTTATAGGGAAAAATAAATATGCTACTACTGGGCTCTGAGCAGGGGGATGGAGGTGAGGGGGAGTGGGTTGGAGCCTGGCCTGGGGTCTCCTGGATCAGCACCCAGTGCAGCAGCTGCGGGAAATGCAGCGGCGCGGGGATCGCCGTTCAGGAGACAGCTTCAGCCAGGATGCCCCGTCCAGGGGGTGGGAAGGACCAGGGCAGGAGCAGGGGTGCAGCGAGGGATGCAGGGGCTGAATGAGGCAGCAGCCCTCGAAAGGTGTGGGAGGGCTGAATCCAAAGGCTCATCTCTCTTAGAGAGTGTTTAACACCCCAGGGCATGGCCCCAGTGTCACTGGGGGGGTCCAGGGGCCAAAAGGGGGTGTTGAGGGGACAGGGCTCCTCCTTTTGAGCCACAGCCTCATTCCTGATGCTCTTGGGATTCTGTTCCCACCCTCTGCACCCAACCCAGCGAGCCCAGGGGAGGGCAGGGAGGATGGGGGTGCTTGGGGCTGCCCTCTGACATGGGGGGCTGCCGAGGACACAAAAACCCCCTGTGGGCCCCATGTGGGTTCCCAGCTCAGAGGTAACTCGGCTGAAGCCTACGGTGTGTGGGCTCTCTCCTGGTGGCTTCTGCTTCAGCCTGTGGGATTTCTTAATAACAGCAAATATCCCCCCGTGGTTTCCCCCTGTCTTATTCCATCTGATTAAATAAATACCAACACATTTGCAAGAAGCTGGGTAGTCATACTGAATTAGCCACAAGAAGACAGATATTCTACTTTTTTGCCTTTCAAGGCTCGCAGAACATCCTACAACCATTAATTATTCCGGCGTTCTGAAGGGATATCAGATAGCCTTGGGGATGGAAGTGAGTCCTGAGGATGGGAGAGGGCTGGCTCAGCGCGCTGTGTGGCAGGGCTGCAAATGCAAAGCAGAACAGTGGCCCTGCTGTTTCCTGCTCCAGTCTCCTCCGAGGAGGTGCAGGCTGGTGGAAAACTTTTTGCTCGGGGAAGCGATCCCGGTTGGAAGCTTTCAAAGGCTTCTTGCAAATGCAGATTGATGGGGTGGGGAACGTACTTTAAACATTATGGCAAACACCTTGGCCGTGTCCCTTTCAAGTGAAAGCTCCAAGGAAGGGCATTTGACTGATGTGTGCTTTCATCAAAGCTGCTCCTTGTTCCGTCGAGCACAGGAGCCTGCGGAAGTGAAGAAGTTAATGGGGGAGGTGGGCATTAAACAGAAAGATCAAATGCATCAGGTAATGGCCAAAGGGATAAAAACTGTACAGCACCTGAGAGTGGCAGTAAATGTAAAATGCTGCCCTCTCATTTCAGATACTTGATTAACTGCTTCTAAATATACTGGGGCCGTACAGTCAGGGGGAAGATGTGGGTGAGCTGAAATGTGCTCTAAATGTTTTAGGCACTCCGACCAAAGAACCTGTAAAAGCCTGACTAGCTCCTCGCTGCCTCTGGGAGGGCAAATATAAAGGGTCAGGGATTTAGAAATTTTTTTTTACTATGGGAAAAACAATCAAATAAACAGAAAAAACACCTTAGGAAGAGTGTTTGGATGGATGAGGCTGGAATATAGGGAGAAGTGTAACTGTAAAATTCTGTTTGATGTTGCAGAAGGGAAATGGGGTTTTATTTCTTTTCTGTCCATTACTGAGAATGGCTTTTGAAGAATTGAGATCAGTGAGGTTTTTTCCAATCTCATGTCCCCAAAGCACTCTTACCTAATGGTGAGAGTGGTAGGCACTGATCTTTTCTTTCTGTGACAGGGACAGCACCCAAGGAATGGCTGGAGCTGGGCAAGGAGGGTCAGGCTGGAGATCAGGAAAGGTTCTTCCTCCAGAGGGTGGAGTATGCACTGGAACCCAGGGAATGGGCACTGCCCCGAGGCTGAAAGAGCTCCAGGAGCTCCCAGGGAAGCCCAGGGTGGGATTGTTGGAGGTCTGTGCAGGGCCAGGAGCTGCACTGGACGATCCTGTGGGTCCCTTCCAGCTCAGGATATTCTGTAATTCCATGATTCTAGGACTCTGCTAGCACATGTGCAAATGTTCCTCTGCATGGCAGTGCTCTCCCGCTTCTCTCTCTAAATTCTGGGTTTCTCCAGATGCAAAACATGTTTGGGAAATATTTTCAAATCAGCACCTCAGCCCATTGCAGAGAAGGACTTTGAAGTTTGTGTTTCTTGAGCAGCACTGCTTTGCCCCACTGGAACACTTCCCATCCCAGGACACCAGAGAGCCCAGAAAGAACAATTCCTTCAGCCTTTTGACATAGCTCCAAAGCCCCATTTCATGTAAAAGAGCAAGAGCTCAGGGGCCTTGGCCTTCTGCCTCCCTGCAGCTGCTGGGACCAAGTCTCAACAGCTAAAACCCTAAAATGTACTAAGGAGAGGCAGCTCCCTGCAAGGCTGTGTTACCAAGATGACTTTTCCCACCTTTGGGACAAAAAAAAGTCTTTGGATTCTCTGGGCTTCAGTTTTCCTCATTTATACCTCTCTTAAAGTGCAGGACAGGCTGCTGAGAGTTATAACACAGAGAGAGATGTAAAACCAGGAAATACAGGTTCACTGCAGGATTCCCAGCTGTCAACTCTGGTGTTCCCTCCCAGGGCTCACTGGATACTGCCACAGCCATGAATGAGGGTGAGAAATGTAGGTTATGATTGTTTTCACTTGATTTCTTTGATTTTCTCTATCTTTTATGGCCTTAAGTCAGGCTTTCACTTCAACCTCGGTTTACCTTGTGAAGGCTTCCTACATGAAACTCTTCCTGGCAGGGGTCAGCAAGCTTCCCCATCTGACACCTGCATCGTTCCTCGTGCGTTCCCAGGCAGGTGCAGCCAGGCCGGCCCCGGTGGCCAGGGCCAGGGTCCCATCCTTCCCCTGGGAGGCTGCAGGGGATGAGCAGGGAGTGCTTGGGAGGATCAGGGGTGGAGGAGAACATGGAGCCCTGAGGAGAACATGGATCTGCTCACCAGCAATTCCCCAGGACAGCAGAGGCCTTTGGGACAATCCTGTGTTTTCAAGAGCCAGGGAGGTGGTGCAGCAGCTGCTGCTGGGGGCTGCAGGAGGATCACAGGGCTCTGCTCTGGCTCAGACCCAGTCTGGCTAGGGGCCACCTTGGCCATGCCCTCACTCACAGAGTGCTCTGGCTCATCTCAGCTACCCCTCAGTTTCTGGAAGTCCAGGAGTGTCCAGGTGAGCTTGGGGAGCTCCTGGGCTTGAGTTGTGCATTCAGCTGTGCCCTGGCACAGTCTGTGTGTCTGAACTGGGGGGCAGAGGCTGCTCCCCACTCCCAGGTCTGGGCACTGGCTCCTGTCTGTGTGTCCAAGGCTGGAGAACTTTTACTGGGACCAAGAGACACTGAGAGAGAGTCCAGGGGCAGAGTGAGCAGTGCCTGGACACAGCTTGTGGGATGCTCAAGGTAGAAAATAGGCAGTTCTCAGATGAAGTGGATAAAGAGGCATCTAAGGCAGGAATCAGACCCACGATGACAGGGAAGTGAGTGAGGGAGGACTGGGGAGAACAAAACCCCAAGATGTCCAGGGCTGGCAGACTGTAAATCTCCCAAAGCTCTGTCAGGCACCAGACAGAAAGAACAGAAAGGTCCTAAGTCTGTGGTTACACACGCCAGAGGTGGCAGCTGGTACAATTAATCTCCTGCCCTTTCGGAATCTTTAGGTGAAGCCTCTGAGTAAATGAGGAAAGGTAAGGAAAGGTCTTTGTGGTCCTTTCCTTCTTGCATCCCGATGGGCTCCTCATCCTGGAGTAAATGAAAACACTTCCAGCTGCAGACAGCTCTGCCTTGGAGCCGGGTTTGCTTCTTGCCAGTGGGAAACAGTGCAACTCATGCACCTCCTGCTCTGAGCTTGTCCTTCCAGCTTAATGCACTCAAAGCTGGCTGTCTCACAGCCTCACTCAGCAGAATCTTGTCTCAAAAACCTCGAATGCTAAAGAATAACATTAGCTATTAATATTTAAAACATTACTAAATAATATAAACAGGTATGGGCTTCTCTCACTTATCCAGGATGAGGGGGATCCAGCAGCAATTCTTCCTTCTCTGCCAAAAGCAATGCTGACACCAGCCCGTCATTTGTCCCTCTCCTGCTGACTCTAAGGTCTTCCACAGAAGGACAGATCAGCTGCCAGAACCCATTTTGGACATGGTACCTTCATATCCCTACAAACTCAATTGTCAGAAGGATTTAGGCTTACCTGGGTCTGTTTTCTAGAAGGGAAAACCAAGCAGGAGGGGGGGTAATTGGGACATTCCCAAAAACATCAATCCCCGCATGCAGGCACTCAAATCATGGAAGTGTTTTGAAAACAATTATGATTCTTCAATGTCTGAGCCATGTGTGGAGGAAGGAGTAATGTCCCCTCACTTGGTCTGGGAACCAGCTGAGTCCCTCGGTGTCCCAGCATTTTCCCACCCCTCCCGCCTGCTCCTCCCTCAGCAGGTGTGGTCAGTCAGCCGCGGTGCTGCGCGGGCTGCGGGACCCCCCTATCCCCGGATCCTGCTGCCTTTGCCTCCTCTGCTCCCCTCCTTCCCCTGAGAGCGGTCACGGCCCTTGCCTCGCTCTCTGCTGCTCCTTTGCACGGCCCTGCTGCCGGGGGCTGGCCCGGCTGCTGCGGGGCCGCAGTCCCGGCGCACGAAGCGCCTTCGTGCCCTGTCCTGTCGCGGGGCTGCGCTCGGGGAGCGTTCTGCCCCCGCCCGCCGCGCTGCGCAAGGCTCGTTGCTGTGCCAGCGATAGGAGCGTCTAATCGAGCAGAGTAGAGAGAGACAGGCGTAATGGTTACAGGATAGAGAAGTTACTCGTCCGAGGGAGGTAATAAATTCCCGAATCCTGAGTCCTGCTACGCTGGGAAGGATGTAATCCAAAGGAGCCGACACTGGAAACTTGTTTTTCTGTTTCATAAATTGGCCAGCCTGGGTCGGTGTTTGTTCCAGCCCAGGTGGGTGTTTGTTTCAGCCCAGGTTGCTGTTTATTTGTGCGTTACCCTAGCAGATTTACATGTTTTTCACTCCTTTTGGTGAGCTGAGGGCATCAGGACAGGGGCAGAGCAGAGGCGAGAGCGGCTGGTCATTCCCGGGGGCGGAGGTGCCCTGGGGCACTCCCCTGCCTGGCCCCGAGCCCGGGCCTTGCTCCGGGCGTTTCCAGCTTTTCCCCGCGTTGTGGCCGGGTTGCTGCCCAGCCCCGCTCGGGAGCTCCACAAGCCCTGCCCCGCGCCCAGAGCAGCGGGGAGAGGACGCAAGAATGTCACCGAGGTCACTCGGCGAGTCCCGGGCTGCGGATAATGAACAATTCCTGACAAAATGAGGTGGTTGGAGCCGTTCAGAGATAAAAACCTGCCTGTCATTCTGTTGCACGAACCTATATTCCAATTTTATCTGCGGAGCGCGGTTCTCTTTTATCCAGTTTCCTGTTTGAAGGGATTTGAGCAGAATAGATAATCCTAACTTTGAACATAAATCACTGAGCTGCACGGCTGATAGATGCTTTGCACTTTTTTTATGATAATGGCTGATTGGAGGCTGGGAGGGAAAATGCCAGGGGCTTATCTCTGTGGAGCAGCATTTGGAGGGCTGAGGGAAGGGGAGGCAGCGGCGCGATGTGGGGCCATTCCGTGTTTATTTATCTCTTTGTGTATTTGGATGTCTGAACTCGAGCTCTGGGATGTCAGCCTGGGGAGCTGCACAGACCCCGGGATTTGGGGTGAGTGTGGGCGTCCCCCCGGCCCTCGGAGGTAACGGAGCCCGTCGGGCACGAGGCTGAGCCCCAGATGGTTCTTCACTCCCCCCAGAGGCGCTTGGGGATGCCAAAGAGCCATCAAATAGAGCCTGTGGATTGTTACTCTTACTAAGAATAGTTTAAATATATATATGTACAGCTCCTTTTTTTTCCTTTTACCCACAAAATAGATGACAGCTCTAAAAGTGCACTTTTCCTTCTGAAGATGCAAATCCCCAGAAAGGTCATGTTCCATTTTGGTTTTGAGTGTTTCTTATTTTTAAAAGATTTATTTTACTGCAATTAGCTTAAATTTCAAAGAAATTTTAAACCAGAAAACTGGATTCTTTCTTTGCTTATAGCTTCTCTCTTTTTTTCTAAATTAAAATAAAAAAGAAAAAGAGAAAAGAACCCTCAACATCAAAACAGATGCTTTCCCAGGAAAAGTTGTTTTTGATGAAACAGATTAATTGGTGTTTTCTAATCAAATCTTCAAAAAACTTCCAGGCAGCTTTGCTGAGGCATTGAAGTACCCTTTAAAGGGTGAGCTTTCTTCATGTTACCCTCTGAAAGTCTTCTTTCCCGTGACTCCGAGTGGCACCTTGGCATCTGCTTTGGATTACATCCCTGCGATTTCGCCTGTGCGTGAGTGCATTGCCTGTGAATTTGTGATTTTGAAGCAAATCACCTGTTTGCCTCCAGGTGAGTTCTCCATCCCCTCGTGGAGGTTTAATGGTGCAAATCAAAGACCGATTTTCCCAGCAGCTCTGCACCATAGGCACAGTCAGGATGTTCATCCAGGGCTCCAGACTGAACCTGGTTCCACCTCAGTCCAGTGCCGCCTCAGTCCCTCCAGCTGCACAGAGGATGCTCCAGTGGCAGTCCCAGTGTGCAGGTGCTGCAGGCCTGCCCCTGGCCCCAGGGCATTGTCACTTACAGATGCAGCTTTTGGTCCTGAAATCGCAAAGGATTCACCTTTGCCCCCCTTGTCCCCAGCCCAGAGCACCGAGTGCCACCTCCAGGCCTTCCTTGGACCCCTCCAGGGATGGGCACTCCAAACCTCCCTGGGCAGCCCCTGCCAAGGCCTGACCCTCCTTTCCGTGGAGAAATTCCTGCTGATGTCCAACCTGAGCTTCCCCTGGCACAGCTTGCCCAGTTTTCTGGGAAACAGAAGTTTTTTTGGGATGGGTTTAATTATTCCATTGCAGTTTCAAAGGGGGTGCCATGAGCATGTACTGGAAAAGGAACAGCTCTTAGAAAAGGCAGTAAGCGATCAAGTCTCCCACAGGAGGCAATTTGGGTAATGCAATCTGCTCAAACAACAAGTTCTTTAAACTTGGGAGAAAATTTCTGTGGAGCTTGAACAGGTCAATAACATTTTCCCTCATTTGGAGAGGAATAGAAAAATTAACTTTTATTTTTTTCTTTGCCAGCATTTGTGTTATTTAACAGCCTTTTAGAAACCCATTTCCTGCGCTATTTTAAGCTGCAGGCAGAGTTAGGAGACCACATCTGAGTGACGATTTAAATCTCTAGACAGCTCAGGAGATAAGTCAAAACAAATTTCAGGATGTTCCTCTAAAGAGCTGTTTCCACTTAAGTCAGTCCCATTGGGAGCCTGGTTACAGAATCACCTAATCTGCTACACATTTTGTACATTTAAACAGGTCCATTTGAAAGAAAGTTTTTGAAATTTTCTGTGCAGTGAATACATAATGAATTCCACTGAAGGAGGCTGGAAATTGCTTCTGGTTTTTTGCTCTTCACTTTGTTGATGTTGATAACTTCATGGTATCCTGATTTTTTTTCTCTAACTGCCATCTTTCAGGCTCCGCACCATGCAGCACAACTCCTCCTTTGCTCCCCAGAAATTAAATAATGCACCTAGGCTGCTTGATGTGGGAAAGCTGCAGTTCAGGGCTGTTCAGAGAATACCCAGTCTCTTCAAAACTCAGCGGGCAGTGCGGGCTGGGGTGGCTGCAGCGCTCGCCCTCGCAGCCCTGACGGCTCGGCCTCGGGTTTGGCTGCATGAGGCTGAGCTGCTCTGCTGCTGATGTTGGTTTTGCTTTGAGGAGGGAGGCTGGACCAGCAGCCTTCCAGCCAACATTTCTGTGCCTCTGCAGTGACAGGTTTTCGTGGCCTTTGGGGTCAGAGGGAAGAGGTGCACGAGGGATGCTGCCTGCCCCTTTTTTCTCAATTGAACATTCTCAACACATCTCAGCAGAGAACTTCTCAGAGACAGCTCTCAGCTCAGTGATTTCCTCCTCCTCCCCTGCCATCAAATAACAGAACCCAGCAGATACAGAAGTTTCTTAGATGAAAAGCAGCTGCATTTGCCTTTTGGTGTTTCTTATTTTAAAAAATGTTGGCCTGACATGATCTGCAAATTACGGACTGTTGAGTGGAGTCTGCCAAACTAATGTAATGCTTGGAATTGTTCTGAAAGCTTCCTTTGTGATATTATTCAGTCCTTGATTTCCCAAATGCAACACAGAATTTAGGTTTCCTCTGCCTTAAGTTCTTAACGTGAACTCTCTTCCCAACCCCACCAGAGGAGAGCAGTTGTAAAAGCTTTGATGGATTCAGCTCCTGACCCTGGATGCATTTTTGACCGGAGATGAATCCGTGGTAGCACAAAGGTTGGTGTACTGCACTGTTTGATTTTGTTTTTTAAGGTCTTCTCATTTGCAGAGGCAAAAGTAGGGCAAATGCTCTGTTCCTCTCTGTGATGGCTACTCATGTTCTCCCTCTTCCATCCTCTAACAGAATTTGAAGCTGCAGAGTCCACTATGATTGTTTGATGTGACCTTCATAACACAGCAGGATCTTTGCTATTGATTCCTGCATCAGGCCCTGGCTTGTGGTTAGGCTGAAGGAGGTATTTTACACATCATCTGTTAAAAGCACTGTGGTGTTGGAGAGGGTTAAATCCTTCCCAAGGCTGGACCAGCAGTTACAGAACTCAGGGTCCTGTGTGTACAAACATTTCACCTCTGTCCGCTAAACGGTTTTCCACCAGCTTCTGACAGTTTCAAAGGAGGTTGTATTTTTACTTTGTATCTGATTGTCTTCTCCTGTCCCTTCTCGTCAGCTGCAAAATTCCAAACAGTATCCACAGAGGTGGTAAGACTAGAAACAAGCCTCAGGTGAGGAGCTGAGGAACGCGATCTTAAAGCCTTTCTTGCGTCTCTCAGGCCCAAGTTTCTGCTCAGGACAGCCTTTTACACACACCAGTGTCCCACCAGGAGCTCAGATGCTTTTGAGCTTCTTCAGGGGGAGTGCTGGGAAACCAGAATGGTCTGAAATGTTTCATGGACTTCTGTCCTCTGTTTTCTTACCAGCGTGGTGCTGAGAAGAAAATATTCACCAGCCCATCATAATTTAACAAAGACAGGAGGAGAAGAGCCTTTCCCCACCTGGATTTACCCAGGATCTGAATGCTGGGGGTCTAGAAACCCGATCATATTTCTAAGGGGGAATTATCCCAGATTAGAGGGGAGGCAGTGGTGGTGTTTGTCCTTCCTGCTGACATGTGGCCTCACACTCAAATGTCCAGGCCCTCCCATCAGACTGGACAGCTGCTTGGAACTGTCCTCAGACTGGCTGGCGGCCAGCAGGAGCCTTGGGAATGCAGGGAGAGGCACCTGCTGCAAGCCCCTGAGACAGCAGGGAAGGAAGAGCTAATACGGGCCCCCCTAATCCTGGGCGCTGCCCTGCCTGCTCCCAGTCAGATACCATTACTGACTGGGCGAGTCACACGGAGCTCTGGAGAGGAGCTGCTGCCGAGCTCTGGCTGCAAAGTGATCTGGCTGCAGACCCCTCCCTTCAGCCCGGCATCCATCTGCGGCCCGGGGTGAGGGATGGTGCTTGCTCAGCTCTGCTCAGCTCTGCTCCACGGGCAGCTTTGGGGATGGGGGGAGGCCCCAACCCGTGTTTGGAGGGAGCTGAGGAGGTTGGAAGTATGGGAAAGGAGTGGTTGCTGCAAATGCAGGCTTTGCCCTGCCCTGGTGACAATCCTCTGGCACAGCTCCCGGGGCAGGAGCTGGGGTTTGGATCTTCTCCCTCTGGCAGCAGCAAAGCCCAGCCTAGAGGAGCAGGCGTGCAGCGGAAGGTGTCAGAAGAAGCTCCCTGCTCCCGGGAGCTGTCTGCCAGCAGGGATCAGGCTCAGCACGTGCAGCTGCTTGGGGAAGGGGCACTGGCATCCCGGCTGGAAATGCCTGATGGCTCCAGCCCTCGGCCAGCGACTGAGGATTTCTGCTTTGATGCCTTCCCAGCCTGGTAATGCTCAGAGCCCTCTCAGAACACCTCTGCATAGGCAAGGCAGCTCCCTGGGGGACAGCAGGATTTTACTGAGGGCAAACCACAGAGAAAAAGATGGAAATGGAATTCTTTTCAACTGGGCTTTTTTTTTTTTTTTTTTTAATAGTCAACGTACTCCTGTGCTACTGAGTTTTGACATTATTTTGATATGCCCCATCCCTGGAAGTGTGCAGGGCTGGTGTGGATGGGGCTCTGAGCAACCTGGGACAGTGGAAGGTGTCCCTGTCCTTGGCAGGAAGGGGGGATGAGAGGAGCTTTAAGTTTTCTTCCATCTCAAGCCATCCTGTGATGAGTCTGTGACACGATCCTGATGGGTCCCTTCCAACTCAGCAGATTCTATGATTCTATGATTCTATGATTCATTTCAGTGCAGCCAAGCCATTTAGTTTTGATCTACTCTAGGAGGGGAAAAAAAAAAAAAAGTATTAATTTTTACAGTGGTATCAAAGTCCATACAAGGTATTTTGAATTTATCAAAACAAAATGTTTTGGTGATTTCCCATCAAAAAGCAAAGTGAATTTACAATCTTGCAAAGTGGCCTAATTTCATTAAGTCAGCCTTTTCTTAGAAGGAAAAATAATCTCTGGGCAAG
This sequence comes from Tichodroma muraria, assembly GCA_013390105.1. Taxonomy (NCBI): domain Eukaryota; kingdom Metazoa; phylum Chordata; class Aves; order Passeriformes; family Sittidae; genus Tichodroma; species Tichodroma muraria. Next base: position 236,178 of record WAAG01028338.1, on the reverse strand, counting down.
TCCTTCAAGCAGCCTTGGTACAAATCCCTGTCATGTATGGAAAGCAGACAAAACCTGTGGAGAGCACTGGGATGTCACAGTCTCTGCTTTGCTGTGGCTGCAACAGCAAAGAAAACCCTTTCAGACAGGTCTGGCAGTGCAGCCTGACTCTGTCCCCGGGAATTTAACGGGAATCTTTGTGAGACAAACACAGCTGACTGTTCTGTACAACTTGTGGAGTGCTTCATTAGAGAAACCCCTCGGAAGGACGGGCTCTGGTGTACAGAGAAAGGTAATTCCAGGAGACCGATCACATCCCCTTGAGTGATGAGGTGTGACACTATTTCTCGCTGCTTTGTATCAGTGGCCCCCACACCTCGACACAAAGTACACAGAAGTGGTGTCTTCTCCCCTGTATCATTTAGAGAGCATTTGATCCTATAGATAGAAGTGGTAATTGGTTATATTTAAAGATTAACTCAGTGTAATGCCTTCTGAAAAGAAAAATGTTATTAAGAAAGTTGTCAGTCATGGAGTTGATGCCCTTTTTAGTACAGTCTGAAAGTGTTACAATTTTAATACCCCAGAGGCCAAAGCAAATTATCAAGCTGAAATTAGAGATTAGCAATTTTCAATTTCTCTCTCATCCCTTACATTTCATCTTCCACCTTCATCTGCAGGAAGAAAAGGAGAAAAAATAGTATTTGGCATGGGAGGGGAAGCACAGGAGCCTGGCTGTGATGATATCCTGCCCTGAAGATAGGTGCTGACCTCATGAGTGCCCCAGGCACCAGAGTCTGATCAGAGCTTTGACAGAGCAGCACATTCCCGAGGGACAGGAATGAGAGACAGCCAGCAGGAGTGGGTGCAGCTGAGGATTCTGGCACCCGGGGGTTCAGCCTGTTTAGAAAATCCCCTGCCCGATGTAACTTTAAGACCGCTTTAGGTGCCCTGGAGTCACAGGGTGAGGGTTGTGCTTTACAGGTCATTGTGCTTCAGTGAAAACGCTTTTCCCAGTCTTAGGTAGTTGGATTTTATTGCTGTGGGATGGGTTTGCAGAGGTGTAGGTGGAGTTCAGGCTCCTAAATTTAAAGGTGCCATCCTGAAAATCCCTTGTAGATAGAGTCCAACCTTATGGGCTCTGAAACTCTAGAGGCACCAGGGTTTGTACTCTGATGTTTCCACAGCGCTGCTGCCCGTGCACAAAGCCCCTGTGTGAAGGGGCCGGGCAGCTGAAAGGCTGCCATGCACAGAAACTGGGCCAGGATCCCCAAATTACCAGTTCCTCTGCCAGAGGGACTTTATCCCTGAGATACTTGTGCAGCCTATCTGATGGAAAAAGAGCTCTGCACAACAGACCGTGATGGCTGGGGGTTTCTTTTCCAAGGCAGTTGTGCACAGAGGAGCTCTGCCCTTGGACACGCAATTCCTGGGTCTGGATTAGTTGTTCAGGGCATTTTCAGGCGGAGTTTCATTTTTAAACTGAGAAGATTAAATCACCACAATCCCTTCGGAAGCTGCAGGAGTCTCTCAGCTCTCAGAATGCAGTGTTTTGGTGGGAAATTTTCCAGCTGAAAATATGTCTTATACAGGAAAGAAGGAAACAGCAAAGAAATTCCTCTAACACACCAAAAAGGAGAAAGACCTTGTCCTGGACCCATTTGGCAGAACTGTTTTTGGGGAACGAGACTGACTCATGACCCTTCCACGTAAATTCTCCTGGCTGGAGAGCCCTATTAACAGGATCACTCAAAAACTGGAGAAGTTTGGGTCTTTTCTGCCTGGCAGCACTGCTGGAACAGGAGAGGTGGGCTGGGTACCACCATGGGTGAGCTCTGGCAGCACCAGGAAAGGTCTCTGACTGGCATCAGTCAAACTGGTAACCACCTGTGTGTGCCCTGGCACGTCTGCATCTTGTTCTCCTTGGCACCTGGGCACTCTGGAAGCAGGACTCCACCACAACTTGCATTTGAAATCATTTTCCATGAAAGATGGGCCTGGTGCTGTAGAAGGGGGGTTATTGCCTTTGTGTTCTGGCCTTTCCTTCACAGACAGGAGACGTGCATTTTCTGGGGCAGGGATTGAGGCTCGCAGTAATTGAAATAAGAACAGAATTCTTCATGAACTCTGGGCTAGATGGGGGAATGAAATTCTCTGTAGTGAAAACATTCTGCTGACACCATAATCTACTAAAACAGTCTTCATTTCCCTGGTGTAGGAAGGTTCTCTTCTGTTATTGCATTTAGCTTGAAATCAGAGCTCTCAAGCTGTTTGATGCTGGGCAGTGTTTATGCCTTGTGCTGTCATAGTAAATGCCCCAGATCCATCATAAAAGCAGTTCCTTTGACACAGAGGCCGATTGGAAACTGCAGGAGAGGTGTGAGGCAGTAAAGGTGATTTATTTCTTTTGCAAAAGAATGGATTATCATCTTGTGGAGAGTTATTTTACCTTTCCACTGCCCAGTGAGTCAGACCAGTTACTGCCACCCTTTGTGTGAAATGCACCGAGGCAGGGAGGAACTCAGCCCTGCCGCCCCACTGGCTCCTCTTGGCAGAAGAGGTGTTCCCGATAATTTACAGAGCCTGTCCAGCAGCACAGCCTCAGCATGGCCTTATCCAAACAAGGCAACAGCCTCAGGATGGCCCTTGTCCAAACAGCTCTCCATTCACTCGGTTCTGACCTCCATCAGGACGTTGCATTTATTGGGTCCTGTTTTACTGTGGTAGGACTTGCTCACCTCTAATCCAGCTCCATAATTTCTGGGCCTTTATGTGTTTGGGGGTGAAGCAGGTTATAAAATACTTTCAAGGATAGTTTTTATAAAATACTTTCAAGGATTGTTTTGTTTGAGACAAGCAAGTTTTGCTTTTACTGTTTGCCGGGCAGCTACAGAAATTACTTCTGTGCTGGCACTGAGGCTCGCATGTAAATCCCGTGTACACCGTGTGTACACTGCGTGTAACCCGCACATAAACCGCGTGTAGCCCGCATGTAAACCGCGTGTAAACCGCTCTGACCCGCTCTGCTCTGTCCGTGGTGCTGAACCCGCCCGCGGGGCCCGAGCTGGAGCCGGAGCCGGGCGCGTCTCCAGGGAAAGTCGCTGCCGAGGGGCTCTGGGAGGGTTCGGGGGATCTGGCAGCCTGTCGCCGTGGCACGCGGGGCACGGATGTCAGCAGAGAGCCTGTGGTGTGGAAGGGGTTGCAGGAGTTGGCCCTTAGGGGTGACTCCATGGAGCCAAGAGGGAAGGAGAAGCCCAGGGGACCAAATCCTGGTGTTGCTCAGGGGTTATGCTTAAGAAAATATAGAGGCTTTCAGCTTTAAGAGTTTCTGGCTGGCAATTCTCACTAGTGCTGAAGCACTGAATTGAAAAAATAAAAAGGAAGAAAATACATTTAGGCAAGTCTGGAAGCCTCTCCCCAACAGCTCAGGGTGGGGATTTGTGAGCTAAATATTTCCACTGAATAAGTACTGGGTGTCTGCATAAGGGAGGGCAAGTGCAGGAGACGGGAAGTGTGGGTCATTGCCAGCTCCAGTGTGGGACACCACTGCAATGAATGGAACTATTTGTTGAAGTGCTTTGCCACACTAATTGCTTGCATTAATTTTTTGGCAAGCAGGGTGTGTAGTTCGAGGCATATTTGAAACCTTTGAGCTGGGTTGTGTTGTAGAGCAGAGAGGATCCTGGGCAGAAAATCAGGCGGAAAGTGTTCTCTAGCTACAACCAGGATGTTCTTATTATCATAACAGTGTTTTCTGTCTGTCAGGGATTTGTGCAAGAGCTGACAATGGGGGAGTGTTGTGCAAGCTGGAGAGAGCAGACACTGCACGGGTGAGCCCTTGAGTCAAGGCACTGTCCCCCCAGCAAGCCTGAGCAAGCAGCAGCTGGTTCCTGCAGTGATAGGTGAAGGTGGGTGAGGCAAGAGGACTCTCATTTTGGTGTTCAAGGCCCCTTCAGTGGAGCCATGGAGAAGCACGGTGAGGGAGGGTGAGAAGATTTTGCCTTACGAGGTTCCCAGCCCTTGGCTTCGTAGTTCCTGAGCCAGTGCCAGAGGCCAAACCTCCTCCCACTTCCCAGCAGCGGCAGCAGGAGCTCAGCAATGGCAGTGCCACTCTGGGACCTCCTCTGGTGATGAACATAACCTGGCACACCCTCATGACACCCTGGCAGCAAATTTCAGTTGGTTTGTTTCAATTTGATTTTAAGGGTTCATTTTAAGATGGTTCAGGTATCTAGAGTCTCACATGATGCTTTGTACACATGACCTCAGCCCAGTCCCAGCAGTCCTGCAGACCTTGTGCTGCTCTGTGCTCCTGGCTGGGATAGCTCCAGCCCTCAGCTGTGCTCCTGGTGTGTGGAGAGAAACAGGCACCTCCTCATTCGGACAACGACTGCCTTGCTGTCTTTCTGTGGGGGACAGGGGTAGGTCCCACAAATCCCCATCCATCCTTGGCTCTGAATTGCTCTCTGAAGGCTCTTGTCTCCATTGACAGGAAAATGATCCCGAAGTGAAATGGTCCCAATTTAAAATCATTCCTCCTCAGACTCTGTCGAGTCTCGGTGTCCCTGGAGTTGATACAGGTGCTTTCCTGCCAGGGTTGGTTAATTCCCTTGGTTCTCAGGTACCTCTGCAAATTGTGCCTCCACTGGATCCATCATCTTTTCAAGAAATAGCAGCTGATCCCCTCTCTATGATCTCTTTCCTGTTTTTGTCTGACTTTGAGCCCTTAAACCAAGATCCCTTTACTTAAGAACATAAGGAGTTCATCCACAAACATTAGCAGCATCCACAGGGGATTTTTAATGTTTTGGGGGATCATCGAGTTACATCGTGAGGGTAACAGGTACTTCTTGCCCTGCATTTCAGCATTTTCATCGGGTGCTCACATTGTTATTAAGCTGTCTGCTCCTCGGGTTTTACACATCACCAGCTGAAAGGTCTGAGATCAGGTAACCTGGGATAACAGGATGATACGAATTCATCAAAATCTTGGCAAATAAAGATGCAAGTTGTCAGTGGGTTTATTCTCCATGGTAAATGCTGGTTGTGGGACCAAATGTGGAAGGGAAGGGTTTTTTTTTTCCAAAAATTTGAAAAGCTGCCAGGAGATCTCTCTGTGTGGAAAATCCTCCTCTGCCTAGAAAATACCGTGAAACAGTTTTAGCTACTTAAGAAGCAAAATTAGAAATCTGGACTGGAGTGACTGCAGTCAGGAGTGTGAAAACATCAACTACCTCTACAGCTGGGGAGCAGAGGACTGTCCGTGTGCTCTGCATTAAATTGCATTTTAATCCACAATCAGCCTCCTCTGGATCTCTGCAAGATGACTTGTGGAGTTCAGGGGGACTCTGAAGATGCAGATATTCCTTCATGGTTTATTATTCCACATGCTCTAAATTTCAGAGGGGCCTTAGTGCAGGAGGTCATTAAACAATTAAACATTTTCCCATTCACATGCACATGAATGGTATCATGGAACATTGCCCATGTTTAGGTTGTGCAAATTCATAGTCATGATAAACCTATAGAATCTAAAACCATAAGAAACATTTACATCACAGTTCTGACGCCTCAGCCACTATATTTTACTCAGGTACCTTGGTATGAACAGACTAGAGAGAAGTGACCTGTACTATTATAAGAATATTTAGTACTAAACAAAAAAATGTTCTGAAACTGGATGGGAAGGTCAAAATCTCAATCCAAGACATCTGAAAACAAGTACTCCACTTTTAGTTTTTTACAAAACATTTTCAAATTGAATTCTTTGAACTATTTTAACTGAAAATGTGAGTTGAAACACTGAATTTCTGTTTCAAAAGGCCAATGCATCATTTAGCAAGAAAGGTGGTGAAATGCATCATTTCCTATGAAAAGTTCCATTTGATGACCACATTTTCCAAATGAAAAAAAAACCAACAAACTGATGGCAAACAAGGTCAACACTTGCATGTGTCACACACCCAAGGCCATGCAGGAAGATTCTGGAGAAATGTAGTTTAAAACAAATGTGTAAGAACTGCAGGTTTGCTGTGTTTAAGGAAATATAGAGGCTTTCAGCTTTTTAGGTTTCTGGCTGACATTTCTCACTTGCACTGAAGCAATGAGGGAAAAAAAAAGGAAGACATTATGTCTACTTAATATATATATTAATGATAATTATTTCTGAAGTGCCTTCCATGGTGAGTATGTGGAGGCTTTGCCTCCTGCTGTCACTGCAGCTGGCAGTGCTGTGACAAACCCCTCGGCTGTGTGCTTGGGGCAGGATGTTCTCTCTCCCAGGGTGGTCAGTGCCTGCCAGCAGCAGAGCTGAGCTGTCCTGTATGAAGGCAGCAGATCCTTTCCTGGCCCCCCTCGATCTCCAGCACAGACTGAGATGTGGGCAGGAGAGCTGAGAGAAGCTCAGGAGGATGAGTGCTCGCCCGTTGTCCCTGCAGGGCTCTGGACATCCCAGCACAGCGTTCCCTGCGCTGGCATTTCAAAGCCAGCGGGGAATTTCACAGACATCAGTGCCCAGCGAGGGAAGCAAAGCAGTTCTGAGGGGCACAGACCAGGGGTGACTGGACCTAAAAGCTGCCAGGACAAACAGAGGTGTGTGCAGGGGCTGACTGAGTTTAGTCCTGCTCACTGAGCACCTTGTGAATCAGTCCCAGATGCCCAGAACCGGTTTTGGGTTGCAAGGGACGTCTGGAGACCACCCCGCTGCCGAGGCAGGGTCACCCAGAGCAGGGGACACAGGAGTGCATCCAGGTGGGACTGGAATGTCTCCAGACAGGGAGACTCCACGCCCTCCCTGGGCAGCTGTTCCAGGGCTCTGGCCAGCCTCCACGGAAAGAAGTTCTTCCTCATGTTGAGGTGGAATTCCATGTGTTTTGGGTCATGGCCATTGCTCCTTGTCCTGTCACGCGGCTCCACTGAGAAGAGTCTGGCACCATCCTCTGACACCCCTGCAGATATTTGCATGGATGTATTTTCTTTGTACATATTTGCATGTTGAGATGAAAATGGGTTTTCGTTCATCCCTTGCTGAATGAGTCTACGCCTGGCTGGAGCTGGTCTGTGGTGTTATGAAGAGTGAATGTTTGCCAGAGCTGCTTAGAGTGATTTGTGATGGATTTGTCTTGGATAAACAAGGTTTATCTCCTTGTGTGAGAAAATGAAGGGAAAGGCATCACACAGACCTTGTAACAGTGCTGTGACTTGTGTCCCCTCTCAGTCCCCACCCAGTGCTCAGCAGCACCAAGGAGTCTTTTTACAGCAAAAAAAAAAGTGATTAAGCAGCCCATTTACCAAAAAGCCATCCATAAAACGCTGCCTCTCCAAAGCTAATAGCGCTGTTTGTTATGTCAGAAGCAGCTAATAATGGCCATATTTGTTTGAGTCATAAAACCTCTTTTGCTGGTGCATGATAATGGAGTGTGTTACATGTTCAATTAACCAAACTAATCAAACGCGCTGGGGAGAAATACAATGGGAACAAAGACCTGATCCATGCAATTCTTTGTTGGGCACAGCAGTTGTTTTACATGTGATTTCCTCGTAGTCCTTTGAGCAGATTTCCCAGTGATATGCTAACAAATCCTTGACCAATTAAGGCTGGTTAGTTGCTGGATAAGTAAGAAAGACTCCCCTAGGACAACTTCCAACTGTGTTCAGCCTCTGCTGTCACTTGGAGGTGCATTGCTGGGGACAGACTTACCTCCGTCTGAGCAGTGCATGGACCTTGGGGACAGAAATTAAACAAGTCAAATCAACAGCTAAGCACAAGACCTGAGGTGTGAGGGAGGCAGAGGTGATGTCCAAATATCACAGTGTGAGAAAAGCTCAGCGGGGTCAAGGATGGTGCCCAGATCCTCTGCTCCAAAACGCAGAACCTTATTATCCCTATGGCACTGTGTCCCTTGCTTGGCCTCCTTGGGCTGGTGGAGGTTCCAGCATTATATTGGCTGCCCAGGACTTGCCCAGAGCCCAGGGCACCTGGAGATCCAGGCACGGCAGACTCTGGGGAGCAGGAGAGGTGGTGATTAGCACAGCCTGAATTAACTCTCTGGTGTGAAGCAGCTCCAAGAGCATCTTTACAGGCAGAAATACTCTGAATTCCTGTGGGCAGAGGTGAGCAGCTTTTTCAGGGTGACACAGGCCTGGTGATACCAGTTCCACAAATAAAATCAGTCTCGGGTTTAGGAAAAGGCCACACCATGTCAAGAGAGGTAAGGTGGCATTTCTGCAGGTTATCTGTTCATGAAGTGATCAGCTGTCCATGCTGGGAACTGAAGTGGTCCAGGAGATTCTTGGGCATGCCTGGAGAAGCACAGCTTTGCCTCTCCTGCTCCTGAACATCTAAGGAACCTCCAGAACTGACTGGGATGCCAGAAGTGAGTGTCAGTAGACTTGTATTTATTATGCAGAGACAAATTTTATGGGTGTGCAAATAGGAAAAGGTTTAAAACCACTGCTTTAGATCAAACATGCTTCTCAAGAAGTTGCTTTTTTCTGCCACTAAGTGGCTCCAGATGTTGAAATATTCAAGAAAATTCCTTTTTTCCTTTTTTTTTTTCTTGACACACTGAGTTTCACAAGGTCAATCTGCAGCAAAGAAATCCTAGTGCTTTCCTCCCTCTGAAAAGCACCCAATTGCAGCATTAAATATTAACTGAGAGAAGAGCTTGATTTGGAGCTTCAGACTATTTTGATTTTTAAAATTGTTTTCTTTTTCCTGGAACATGAGTTTCCTCTACACTTGAGGGACATGGAAGTTTGTCTGTGTTACGGGCACGGTGAGAGGGACTCGTGAGCTTTGGGAGTGGAGCTCCAGTTCTTTATTTATTGGCAGTAAGGGACAGGGCTCATCAGAACACTGGTGGCCTTCATGAATATCCCAACTTCAGCCTTTACTCTGCCCCACTGTGTCTCTTTCTGTTGCTAGACTTCTTCCCTATTCCTTTGCTCCAGGTGGGTGACAGCCAGCCGGGAGTCCAGGCTGGATTTGGGTGGCAGACTCAAAGGCTGGTGGGACTCCCCTCTCCATGCAGATGCACAGTGGGAAGAACAGATGGTCACCATGCAGAAATGCTCCTTCCTCTCTGGGGCGCTGGGAAGTGCAGCCAGCACAGCTGCAGTGGGGATTATTTGTGCCTGGATGGCTGCATCCTTCTTTAGCATTTGGAAGTAGATCAAAACTATATAAACCTCTGCAATAACATTCATGTGTTAGGTATTCCCATGTACTGGGGATGGTTATGTTCCTCTGGGTCCTCGGGAAAGCCCTGCTTGGTCAGTGCTTAAAAACCTTTTTACTGCAAAAAGTCCCTCCAAAAGTCAGATGTTTCTTTCCTGCTCCACTGAAGCACAGCCCTCCCAGCTGCCACCAAGCACCAGTTATTTCATTTTTCCTGCCCCCAGAATAAAGCTGCCCTGAAAACACCACTTTACATGGAAAACACTCCATGAATCATTTCTTTTGTCAACAGCTGGCATTTTTCTTGGGACATTTGCCCCAGGTCTGCTCCGAATAGCTCTGGCTTCTTGGGTTTGCTCTCCAGCGGACAGAGATGTCTGTGGGGCTTGGCTGTGGGTGCTGCCAGGCTCCAGCCGCTCTGCAGGGCAGGTTTTACTCTGCTGCTGGCCAAGCTCCCTTCAGGGGTTTGGGAAGAACAGGCACCAACGCACCACTATGGTCTGGGAACACATGCAGGTCTGGAAGGCAGAGGTGCAAAGCTGTCCCAAAGCCTTTTTGGAAATTATCTCACTCCACCAGCTCCCCAGCTGGCGTTTGAACCCCAACATCCCATGCCTGCTTGCACTAGGCCTGGGTCCCAGTGCTGGGGGCTGGGTGCCAGAGCTGGAACGTGTTCTCTTGCCCTTCACATCCGTTCTGAGCTGAGCACAGGGCAGAGAGGGGGAGGCAGAAAGGAAGGGGAAGGCCTGGGATGAAATATTTGGCTGCCAAGCCCTTGTGTTTTCCAGAGAGCAGAAGATCTTTTCATTTGTTCCGTTTGACTGTTGGTGCCTTTAGTATCTGCCAGGCTGTCTGGAGAGCAGCAGTGAATGTGCTGCCTGGGGCAAGCTTTGATGGACAAATCCTTCTTTCTCTCTCTTCCCTGTGCCATTAGAAAGCCCCAAAGCCATGTCTTTTCCTGAAAGGCAGCGCTGCCCAGCGCTGAGTATGGATCAGAGCCTCACGGAGTGGGTGTGGGTGTTTGCTGGACCCTGTAACCCCACTGCAGGCAGCCAGACAGAGCTGGTGAGCCACGGGCAGCACGGAGCTGCTGGGGTTGGAGATCTGTCAGATTGGCAGGGCTGGGGTGCGTGGGCGTGGAGCATCCTGGCCGCAGGAACCGCCCTGGAGTCTCTCCCTGCGCATCCCGAGGCTGTGAGCTGGGAAGGGATTCCTGGGGAAATGTTTCAAGGGCTGTGTCTGGACCTTCATCCACGGGGCTTTGAGAGTGGGAGGAGGTCCCATGCCAGGGAAACGGATGCTCCTGCCTGGGAGAGCAGGGCACAGGGAGCTTTGGGGGGCCATGAAGCCTCGGCCTGGGTTCAAGCCCCGTCTGTTGTGATCTGCACCAGCTGCCACGGAACAAACCAGCACAGGTACCCACTGCACCCAGCAGATGCCTTAATCCTCTTTTCCTAAGAAGCTTAGAGCCTTTTGAGATCCCAAAAGTGTTTTCCTTTGTGAAGCAGCACAAGTCCTACTTCTTTTTGAAACCAGGAGAAAATACATTCCATGAAATGTGGAGTGGAAGCGAGGTCAGCCTTGAGTTTCCTGAGCTGGACAGGTCGAGTGGCTTGGGCCAAGCTGTGATTTTTCCCAGTAAACTCCAGCCTCTGGAGCCATGTCCCAACTCAGGTCAGTGTAGCCACTGTGTTCTTTCTTTCTGCTATAAAGGATTTGAACCAGCCAGGGAAATGCAAATTATTCTTTTGAGAGTCTTCTCTTTAAATACAGAAAACCAGAGGAATGGGGAATTCAGTTAAAAGAAAATACAGAAAATGTTTAATTTTAGGTGTTAAGCAATAACAGTAACTTCAAAACATTTGCAGAGAAGTTATTTTCCTGCTGAAAGCTGTTTTCCTCAATCGCCCATACTTTATGTAATTCCAACCAGCTTTCCCTCTCAGGCAGAAAACAAATCAGGAGAAATAATATTTTCCAGCTGGAATAATTGTTTTTATTGTTTATTCTGCATTTTCCCAACTCCCACAGGAATACAGAGATGTTCCAAAGCTTTCTTGGACTTTCTGCACCTTCTAGGCCTGTGCCCAGGTGTGGAATGGGGCTGGCAGCAGTGAATGGGGCTTGGATCCCCGATGCTCCCAGCCACTCGCCATTGCCCTCTGCTCCCTGTGCTGGAAGAGCACTTGGGAAAGATGGAGAAAGCAGAGAGAAGGAAGTACAGGTAGTTTGAGGCTGTAGGTGGCAAGGGACAAGGCTGAACAGGGCAGGAAAGGCAGCAAAGCTTCTCTTCCAGCTCAGAGTGGGGAAATCTTCACTCAGCAGGTTGAAATCACAAGGAAACAGCTTTTCTTCCCTGTGCTATTAAACCGTGGAGCTCCCAGTGGCTGGATCTTGTTGGGGCCAAAACTAAAAAGAAGAGAAAAAAGGAAAGGGCAAATTAATGAGAGACAACGTGACTGGGAGCTCAGGTGAAGTCCCCAGTGCAGCTGCTGCACCAACCCTGCCTTGCGCTGCTTTGTTTCCCAGGGTGGCTCCTGAGCATTGCTCTGGGAAATGATTGTAGGGAAATGGATTTGTCTTCTTCCCTCGAATGGCAGTTCCTGCATTGTTTAACTGAAATCATGCTGTAGGTTAAATCCCAGATTTTGGGAAAGCACTTCTAAACCTTTTCCAGCTATTCCTTATCTGACAATAGCTCGATGAAGAGGTTTATCCTCAGAGAAGAGCTCAGAAAAATCCTATATTCACAAAGGGTCTTTCTCCCCTTGGGGACCTCAGGAATTTCTCCTCTAAAAAATGTATCACCACATCCTTGGACCAGACTTTATCCTGGCTCCCTGCAAATCCTGAGCTGGAATCAGCCTACACTGAATGTGGTTCTGCCATGTAATTTTTGAAGTGTGTGTGTGTGTTTCTGTGGTGTTCCTTATGTGAATATATGGAGCTATTCAGCTGGAAAACAGACATGAAGTAAAGACTGTGGCTCTGGATAAAACACTTGACACCAAATTCTCAAGGGTTCTTGGAGGATTAGGACAGAGACACTGGCATAGAATGTGAAGCCCTAGTAAACTCTTTCCTTTTTTTCCCCCCTATTTTTCTGTGGCATTAAAGAAAGGCAAAACCAAACCACAAACTAACCTTAAGAAGTGAGAAAACAAAAGAATTTTGGCTGAGTGAAAAAAGGGTTTGTGCCAAGCCCTGTCCCAGGGTGATCCCTGTGGGGTAGTTCTGTTGGGAGATGCTAAAGCTGGTCCAGCACTGCAGGATGGTGAGGGAGCCCTTGGGTAGAAGGGATGGGAATATAAAGTGTATTTTGTCCTCTTGATGCTTAAATCTCAGCATCCCGTGGTGTAAAGCAAGCTTGTCAGCAGATCACTGAGTATTGGAAGGGACCTCATCCAGCCCAAACCCCTGCCCAGGCAGGGCCGCCCAGAGCAGGGGACACAGGAGTGCATCCAGGTGGGACTGGAATGTCTCCAGACAGGGAGACTCCACGCCCTCCCTGGGCAGCTGTTCCAGGGCTCTGGCCAGCCTCCACGGAAAGAAGTTCTTCCTCATGTTGAGGTGGAATTCCATGTGTTTTGGGTCATGGCCATTGCTCTTCGACCTTCTTCTCTGCCTGCAAGTTCCTGAAAGGAAAAGCCATGGAGCTGGCTTGAGCAGACCTCAGCTCATGAATTCCTCTTGGCTCAGTGGGGCATGGAATAGCAGTTGCAGCTTGGTCCTGGGAGGGGAAAGGGGTCAGATGTGATTCTTCAGGACTTGTGCATAGGAAAAGGATAAAATTGAGGCTTTCTCCATCCAGTTTGTGCCCCAGCCTTGTGGGCACTCACCCTTAACTCTCCTGGAGCACGAGGAGGGTTTCCAGCAGCTGTGGGTGTCCCTTGCTGAATGCCAGCTCCGAGGGTGGTGGGAATGGACAAACACTGTCCTGGGACACGGAGGCAGACAGGATGTGCGTTTTTTGCTGAGGTGTCAGAAGTGTCTGGGATTCCTGGAGGTGATTGTGCAAGGGGCTGACGTGTGGCAGCTGAGAAAGGTTAAACGAGGATTCCTTCTCTGAGGTTCCCCTTCCTCCTGGGGCCTTTCTGCATCGGTGTCACCTTCAAACAACAACCACCTCTGGTTTTCCAGTGCTGTGTGTGGACAGATCTAAGGCAGCCTTGTGTCTTTTAACAGTTAAAGAAAAAAGAAGGAAACTTTAGAGCTTCTTTCCCACCTTGAAACCTGCCCAGACCTGCCTGCTGTGAACCAGAGAGGCAGCATCACTGGGGGAAGACTGGCTCCCTGTCAGGCTTCCTGCCTGCAGAGCTGGGAGTTGATCCCGTGCCATTAACAGCAGGAGTTTGCCTGCTCACTTCAGCGGGAGCTGGTTCGGGCCCTGAACCTCCCAATGATGGGAGGGAGTCGATGAATCTCTTGCAAAAACATCTTTGCTCTGACCTGTTTACTGGGTACAGGGGAATTACTAATGCTGGGTTTGCAACACTTGGACTGAATAGCTGCCCTTTTTGCTCAAACTTCCCTTATAACTACAGTCTTCTTCATGGAGTTCTTTAGGCTATCTGGAGAGTCTTTCATAAATTCTTGCCACCTACAAAAGAATGGACAAAAACCCCTTATGATATTAGCGAAATTTTAGTTTGAATGACTCAAATTTATTTAGGCTTTTGTTTAAAACATATTCATCAAAACATAGATGTGATGGTGCCCTTCAGTGCAAATGATCCCTCTGGGTTTCTAGGGAAGAAAATAAAAGTGGGCTTTGCAAGATTTCTGACCCAGGAAGCTGCCTGTGCCAAAGTTCTGGGGTTGTTTTCCCAGGGCTTTAGGACTGACCTTGATCAAGAGATCTCATCTCTGCGATCTCCCCCGGGTGGGAACAGCATGTTCATCCTCCCACATAGCAGGGAGCTGATGGTAGGAATCAGTTCTCAAGCAGGAAATGTTCTCTGGAATTTCAGCATTACTGATTTGCCCTCTTTTCCTGGTTTTAAATTCATCTTTCCATCAAATGACACACTTGACGGGAGGGACAGTCAGTACAAGGGCATTTGGCTGCTGGGTTCAGTCTCAGCCCTCCTCACTGCGGTGCTGCTGGGCCAAGCCCGCAAGGAGGAGCCTCCAAAAGCTTGGTATGAACAGACTAGGGAGAAGTGACCTGGGAAGTTTACCTGTGAGTTTAATCTGGGAAGCAATGCAAACCTAACTTCCAAGTGCTGTGGAGCCATTCTGAAGGGTCTCAACAGGCTGGGGAGATGAGCAGAGTGGAACCTTTTGAAATTCAGCAGAGGAAAATGCAGGGTGCTGCGCCTGGGGAGGAATGACCCCAGGCAGAAGCACAGGCTGGGGGGGACCTGCAGAAGCGGCTCTGTGGGGAAGGATCTGGGAGTCCTGGGGGACAGACAGCGAGCTGTCCCTGACCAGCAGAGTGTCCTGGGGCAAGAACAGCACCGGGATCGTGGGCTGCAGGGGGAAGAGGGAGGTGTCCCGTCCTTCTCCTTCAGCCTTGATGCACCCTTACCTGCCTGGAGTGCTGTGTCCAGCCCTGGCTCCTCAGGACAGGAGGGTCCTGGGCCAGCAGAGGCTGCAGAGCTGAGGGAGGGCCTGGAGCTTCTCCGTGCCCAGGAAAGGCTGAGGGAGCTGGGGCTGCTGAGCCTTCAGAGCTGAGAGGGGATCTTCTCACTGAACAGAAATATCTGCAAGGAGGTGTCAGAGCCCAGGCGCTGCTCCTGGTGACGAGCAGTAGGACAAGAGGAACGGGCAGGGACTGAGCCCAGGAATCCCCCCTGCACAGCAGGAAGAACTTCTTCCCCGGGCGGTGACCGAGCGCTGACCAGGCTGTGCAGAGGGGGTGCGCAGTGTCCCCACTGGGGGAGCTCCGAGCCCGCCTGGACGCGTCCTGAGCGGGGCGGCTGCTCCAGGCGCGCTCCCGCGGCCGCTGCCGGCCTGAGCCGGGCGGTCCCGAGAGGGGCAGGAACGGCCCGAGCCGGGAGGAGGCCGCGGGGCCGGGAAGGGAATCCCGGGTCCGGAGGGGCCGGCAGAGGGCACCCGGAGCGCGGCCAGCCCGGCCCGGCCCGGCCCGGCCCCCGCTCCTTGTGCTGTCTGCTGCCCGGCGCACCTCACCCCGGGGACAGCCCCGAACGGGCGCTTCTGAGCCCTCGGCGGCCGAGCACGGGCCCGGGGCAAGAACTGACAGCATACCCAGTCAGAAACGGGCTGTCACCACGTGCTCTAAGC
>WAAG01028338.1:161463-220047 GCA_013390105.1 Tichodroma muraria | reverse complement strand
CAGTCAGAAACGGGCTGTCACCACGTGCTCTAAGCCGTGGCGGGGTTGGCTTGGATTCACCTATTAGCTAGGAAAAGTTGCTTTTTGTTTGTTTTTATTCCAGCTTTCTGCCCCCAGCTTCTCTCCATATTCTAGCTGCTAAGTCTGTGAATTTTTGTTCCCCTCTGTCTGCAGCCTTAAATCTCCCAAGTCCCTCTTTATTCCAAATGCAGAGATGGAAGCAGTTGCAACTAATGTGTGAGGAGCTGTTTTTTTTTTTTTCTGCTTGAGGGATGGAAAAATCTCTGATGACTCCTGAGCAGCCAGTCCCTGCTCCTAATCCCTGAACATCCTCTGTAATTCCTTGCTGCAGAAGCCAGGAAAGCCCCCAGCCATGTACCTGCATCAGAATCCCTCAGCTTCCTCCATCACCTTAGCCTGGGATGCTGGATACTCTCTATGCTCCTCTCATCAACTGTCCTGCAGGTTTAGGGTAAAAGCTGGGAATTAAACCAGGCTTTTGGGATGGGGAGGAGGGAAGACCCCTTCCCCTGCACCAGTCTGCTGGGTGGCTGAAGCCCAGTGCAGGGGCTGGTCCCCAGCAGGCAGCACAGAGGTATTTGGAATCTGGGGGATATTTCCTATTAGATTTGTTTAATAGTTTTGAGGTCAGTTAAATATGGAGTGACAAATTAATTCCAACTTAACTACTTCCCTCTTGGTCTTCCTGCTGCTTGCAAGTCCCCTGTTGCCCCGTTAAACAAGAGCAGCTGGTGGGACCAGGGTGGTTTGGCAGCGGTGTGGGTTTGTGTGCTGGGCCCCACTGAAGGGACTGTTCCCCTGGCTGGCAGCTCCGCACATACCCCTGTGCCATCTCCCCCAGGAGGAGGGGCAGACAGAAAAATTCACCTACCTGGAGCCAGAGACAATGCTCCCAGAGCCGTGGTTTACCTCAAAGCCCCTTTGGAAGGGTCAGCACCCAGGACCTTGTCAAAGGTTGTTAGAGAGACCAGCAAGTGCCAGCTGCTGGTGCCCAGCAGGAACCTCTCAGTGGGTGCGTGCTTACCCTGCACAGCCTGATACAGCTCTGGTGTACACTTGGCTTCAGTCCTTAACCCTCCAGAGACTTGGTCTGAGCACGTGAGGGTTCCCCCACTTCCCGGGGTCCCTCTGCTTGTGAATCACAGCTCATGGCTGTGATTCATGGACTGGACAGGGGCAGATCCTCAGGCCCTCCTTGGGCAGGAGCAGAGCATGGGAAGGGGTCCTGGCGAGTTGCTCGGCAGGTACTGCAAACCAGCACTGCAAACTCTCCCTCTATCCCCAGGGATATTCCTGTCACCTACCTAGAGGTGTCAAGCGTGGGGGCTGTAGGTCCCTGTGCTCTGTAGACACCTGTGATGGAGGTGTGTGCATGTGCATCCTCGGAGCGTGCGTGCTGGGCTGACAAGAGCAGGTCTAACTCCTGCCAGGACTTGTTTTCCCATGGCTTTGTCCAGATGCTGCTCCCTCGGCTTCCCCAGCAGACCAGCAGGGCAAGGAGCTGAGGGGTTGGTCTTCAGGAAGGTGTTCTGATCACTTCATCATGCACAGAGCAGCTGGGACATGAGCTCTTGGGGCAGCAGGGGAAAGTAGTGAAACTTTATTGAGCTATTTCAGGTGCCAAATTCAAACAGGTTTGAATTATGACTCAAGTGCTCAGTAGAGAAATGATGAGGGGTGGGACAAGCACTTGGTACTGATTCCCCAGAATCAGTGTGCACCTAGTGGTTCATGAAATGCTGCTTCACACAGTCCTGCTTAATGGTTCTTCCTCCAACAGCATTTCTATTTCTCAGGTTTTCCTTCAGTTGTTTGCTTTTCCATAATGTAGCATGTGGCATTTCTTACCTGTCATCATCCTGCCAATATCAGCACATACCGAGGACCAAATGTTCAGCAGGAACAAATGAGACCAGCCCTGACTCTCCACTAGAGTCCAGCTCTGTGAGGCTGGGTTCTTTCCTTTTATTGAAACAACAACAGGAACAACCAAACCAACACAAAGACTGCATCTTTTCTGCACTTAAGTTAATTATTTGTGGTCTGAATCTGGCACTATGAGAGGAAATTAGCCTAGTCCTGATGATTGGGCATTATTAGCAGCACATGAGGTCCGTCCTTTGTTTGCCGGGGCCCACGCTGGGTTTTTTTAGCACTGTCTCTCTCGGACAGACATGTTGTGGGGGGTTGCATTAATATTTTGGCTTTCTGACTGTGCAGTCTATTCTACGCCACACACTGGAGGCAAAGCTTTGCAGTCTCAGTTGACTGGACTTTGTACAGGCTTTTTCAAAGCTTTCTCCACAGATGCCTTAACGATTCTCGAGTTCCTGTCGGAGTTTTGTGCTGGGATAAATGTGAGAGGCCTTGTCCTCAGATGGTGCAGGCTGGCCTTGCGCCACTGACTGCGGGGAACGAAGCCATTCTGCTCTAGCAGAAGATCTGCTGCTCAAACTTCAAAAGGCCACCCACATGTGTGTGCTGAGCTGGAGGTCTAAATTAGCAAAAACCAGGGTTTTTCCCATGGTTTTCACTCTGGGCCATAAAATGACCTATATTTACTGGAAATCCTCTAGAGTTGCTTGAGCCCTGGTGCAGAGGGAACATATTCAGGTTTGTGATGCAAAAAAGTATCAGGCAAAGTTTCACCTTCACTTGGATGAAGTGAATGAGTAAAGGTTCAATTGTCACAAGCTTTCAGAATTAGAAATAAGCGTAAAATAATGCTTCAGGGAGGGCATTTTGTTTCTTTATTCTTTTTCTAATAAGAGGGCTTGTTCATAATCGAAGACCCAAGGGGAATTCCTGAGTGCACTGGATTGGGAAAGCTTGGAAAGGAGGAGGCTTTGGGGTACCTAACTGCAGCCTTCCAGTACCAGAAGAGTCTGCAAGAAAATGGAGAGGGACAATTTACAAGGGTATGGAATGCCAGGACAAGGGGAATGGCTTCAAAGTGTCAGAGGGAAGAGTTAGAGGGGCTGTTAGGAAGACACTTCTTCCCTGCAAGGGCGGGCAGGCCCTGGCCCAGGGTGCCCAGAGCACCTGTGGCTGCCCCTGGATCCCTGGCAGTGCCCAAGGCCAGGCTGGACACTGGGGCTTGGAGCACCTGGGACAGTGGGAGGTGCCCCAGCCATGGCAGGGGTGGAATGAGATTAACTTTAAAGTCCCTTCCAACACAAAGCATTCCATGATCCTGTGATTCTGTCCAGTGCCATCTGGGTTGACAGCTGCTGTGTCTGGATATCCACAGGAAGCTCAGAACAGTCCAGGAGTGACTGTGGGACACGTGGTGGTGAAGACGAGATGATGCTCCTGGGGAAAGAATAGTGCTGCAGTACTTTTCTAAGGTTATTGTCTTGCAGTTTGCAGGAGGCAGCTGTAGAAAGAAGTGCCTTGCACGGGGGTAAAATCAGCTTTTAAATAATTTAATTTGTTACAAGTCAAAGAACATTTGAGTGCAATTTTCCAAGGAATCAGGTAGGTGTTAGCTCTGACCTTCCTGCAAGTACCTAATGGACAGGACAGCATTTATTTATTTATTTATTAGCAGCATTGTTGATTTTTAAAGATTAACATGCATTAACAAAATGCATTTCCTCTCTCAACTGTAAAATTGTTCCCACATCTTCCTCGTTCCTGGGTCGTGCAGGGACATTTATCCTGATCAAAGAGCAGTGGGACATAAAGCCAGTGCCTGTTTCTGACAGGAGATTGTGTCTCAGGGCTGTGCCACTGCTTTGCATCTCTGAGCAAGAGTACGAAAAGACACACCTGGGCCTGGAGAGGCACCTGGGGCAGAGGGGCTGCTAATCACAGGTGCTCCCCCTTCCCCGGGAGCCTTCTCCTGGAGCCAGACAGGCACTGCAAGGCCCAGCCCCGGATCCCTTGGACAGCCCAGGCCGTGCTGCTGTCGGTAGGTGTGGGGTTGCTGTGTGACAGCACAGGATCAAAGTGGAGTTTGCCCTCAGTGAGGCACAATCCTACAAATTTTTCCCCTGCAGGAAATCCAATATATTTTATCCTGTTTGTCAACACGTTTACTCTGAGAGAGCCCTGAGTCTGTGGCCAGCAATTAATGCCACTTAAAAGCTTTTCAGTGGGATAATTGCCTGTTGTTCTGCAGGCATCACTCTCATTCAGATGCTAATGGCTGTCAGGGGCAGTGGCCATTCCCACATCGGGGGCCAGGTACGCCCCGCTCCCCTCGCCCTGGGAAGACGCTTAATGGGTCTATTGTCCCTGAACAAGGGCAGCAGGGAAACCCCCTGTCCCTGAGGAAGCCGTGGAAATAATCCTCATCAGTCTGTGTCACTTGGGCACAAAAGGCAATAGGGTGGACACAAAAAGCAAAGGGGCGTCCAGCACGACGGGGGTGGAAGTCAAGGTGTCCCACGTTGGGGGACGTCCAAGAGAGCTGTGCCAGGCTCAGGGCAGAGACTCACCGCAGCTCTGGGGAGACCCAGGGGTGTTTCCAGCCATTCTGCATTTCAGATTTTCACCCAATGGTGCTGGTTGTGTTTTTGAAGGTTACATGTTTTTGGAGGGCAGGTTTACAGGGACAGAGTCTTCAGCTCTCTAGTCAGGACTCCACCATGAAGCTATTGATGTCTAAGGGTAAGTTTAGTCCTGGAAGATTCAGTATCAAACATTACATGCCCAAACAGCTGGGCTCTCACTTCTCTGCTGGTCTCCTTGCAGGATTAAAACCTTTCCTTTCTTCTTATCAGAGAACCATGGAATGCTTTGTGTTGGACCTTAAAGTTAATCCCACTCCACCCCCCTGCCATGGGCAGAGACACTTTCCACTATCCCAGAGTACTCCAGGCCCCATCCAACCTGGCCTGGGACACTGCCAGGGATCCAGGGGCAGCCACAGCTTCTCTGGGCACCCTGTGCCACCCTCACAGGGAAGAATTCCTTCCCAAATCCAATCTAAATCTACCCTCCTTTGTCTTCAAGCCATTACCCCTTGTCCTGTCTCTCCATGCCCTTGCCCAGCCTATGCCAGAATCTCACCACTCTCACAATCTCATTTTTCTTTCCACTTTTTTCTGCCAGTGAGGTTGGGCTGAAGCTGCCATTTGTGATGGAGACTGGAGTTCACATGGATATGTTAAATTATCCTGCTTCTTTTTGGGATCTCTAGGTATCTGATCTTCCTAGACCACATGCACTGTGGTGGGCTGGCTGTGATTAAACCATGTTTGCTGGAGATTGTTCCACGGTTCTGTTCCTCTGGGTTAATCCTTCAATTTAATGAAACCCTGGCTCTCAATGTATGGATGAACAACCCAACTAAACTCCCCTTTCCTCTGTGAACAAGGGAGGGAGGTCAGTGGGGAGGAAAGGCACCTTCTGGGGGAACCCTTGCTCCTCTGTAGAAAACACTGAAGATGGGAGGGGGAATCATTTAACAGCCAGGGGCGTCGCTGAAGTCCTTTCATGAGGGTTTTGGCTTTGAAGCCTTTGGGAGGATGTGCTCCCCGCTGCAACTGGCCGCCTCCTTCAGGGGCCCTCGTGGTGGAGCACTCCCGGGGCCACTGCAAGCTCTGAAGCCTCCCCCCAGCCACTTTGTGTTGCTTTTCCAGCTGGATTTCACATGGGTTTGTTGGGGGCCACAGGGCTCCCCTCGCCCCAGCAGCTCCTACCCCGTGGCCGAGGGCCACTTCTGCGGTGGAGGCAACCCAAGAAAGGACTGGGCCACTTCCATGGAAACAAAAGCCTGTTTTCAAACAGTGTGAAGAGAAACTGTTTCTATCTTGGGCCTTTAATGACCTGAACTGTCCATCTCTTGGAGAAAAGCAACAATAAAAAGGCACTTCGCTGTGCTCTCACTGCCACTTCTCTCTAACTAGGATTATTTTTTGCCAAGCTCACTTGGCATCCATCCTTATTTATGATGCACGATTAAAAAGGAATTTTATTTGCCCCCTCCAGCAAATCTCAGCACTAGGAAAAGGCAGGCACGTTTGCAGTGTCGGTTCCCGTTTTCCCTGGGAGAGTAGTCCTGTGCCTTGCGTGTTGCAGTGTTGCATAAATAGTCCCTGGTGCTGTATGCGGTGGCTCTGGGCACCCTGCTGAGATCATGTCCTTAATACAAACAATGCCACACATTTATTCGGAGCTGACCGCGCTGACCCCCAAAAGTTTGTTCCCTCCGCTGGGACTCCTCGGCCTTTTCACTCAGCTGAATGGCCAGCACAAAGACCTTGTCGCATCCACAGTCCCTTCCTAAACAAAACTCGCCGGGGAAGGGGGAAAGAGTGCTGGGGGGAGTGGGGGAGAGGAAGAAATGGGCAAACCTTGACCCCTCCACCTAAAATAAAGTGGAGGAATTTGCATTTAAAACCTTGAGATGCTCCTCCGGGTCTCCCTGCCTCTCCCCCAGCTGGTTTGAGTCCCCTTTGCAAACCCCCTGAGAAGCTCCGGGCTCACAGCATCCCAGCGGAGCACCGGGCAGCATCCCCTGCTGCGAGGAAAGGCTCCTCTCTGCTCTCCCTTGCCTCCATGCTTTTCCATAGATTAGGAAAAGAGAAAGAACGCTACTTAACAAGGAAGCAGATGTTCTCTCCCCCTTCCCCCATGGCCAGTTCTGCCGCATTTCGGAGGCAGGGAGCACTGGGGACCTGCTCCCGGTCTGTGAGTGTTTCCCATGGCCTCGGCTCCTCTCCCGGAGATCACTGCTGGCTGTGCCAGGGACAGGCAGCTGGATGGGACAAATACCCTCAACTGCTTTGTTACAGCCAGCGGTCTGCAGGCAAACAGAGAAATTGCTGCTGCTCTGCTGTGATTCCGTGCGGGGAGCAGCAAGGGTGGCACTGCTTCATTTCATGTCCAGCAGGCCCTCAGGTCAGGGAAAGAAAGAGCTGCTCTGGGGGCAAGCTCTTGTTAGATGTGATGCAAGGTGCATTTGTATGTCCATTGAACTTCCTTTCTAAAGTGTTGGTTTGAGTTGGAAAACTGCCTGGCCGCTGAAAAAATTGTAAAGTTTTTCCCCTGGAGTTGGACATGTGCTCTCCACTCCTCCCTTTTCTTATCCCAGACTTGGGCTATCTGAGAGGCAGCATCATGCAGCTTTAGCAGAATTCCAGGTTATTCCATGATATCGAGGTGCCAGTCAGGGCCCTGCTGTTTCCCCTCTTTGGCTCTATTTGAGCACACCATTAACATCTGTGTCTGTAGGATCCTCTGTGCCTGCTCGATGATGGCCCTGTGGGAGAGGATTCCTGACTGCTTGCACCAGGGTCTCAGCCCGTCTCATAGCTCTGGCGGGATCCGGTCTCACTCTTTGATCCCCTCTGATCTCTCATTTAACGTAGAGACGTTTTACCACCTCAGCTATTTACAGTGGAGCCTGATTTCTCTTTTTTCCCCTATTTTTCCTGGGAAAGCGGCACAGTTGCAGTGCCTGATGTGGATTTAGTTAAATATGTGGTGGAGCTGCCTCCTATTTTGCTTTCCCTGTGCATGTATAAAGCACTTTTATTCCCTGTGCCGGACTCTGCCCTGGACAGCAGGTTCGGGGCAGTCCCTTGTCAGCCATCTGTCCCCTCTCAAGTAGCACCACCTGAGCATCCCTCAGTCTTTAACCAGTGTGGACCTCGGCCTGCGGGCTGTAAAGGGGGCACAGCTGTTCGGCCTCCCAGCAGGGCTCTGGCTGAGAGTCAGGAATACCTGCGGGGTGGGCAGAGCTCAGGTGAGGAGAGGCTGCTCCGCACTGCGGGCCGCCCTCCCCTTGGAGCCTGTGCCCTGCCACGCCGCGGCGGTGGCGGTGGGACCGGCCCTGCGCTGCCAAGGGCTCTGGCTGGGCCCCGCTCCGTGCCGGAGGCTTCTGTGCCTTTTGTCCGCGTAACAATGTCCCGGTGCCGGCCAGAGGGCTCGTCTGGAGCTGAACCCGGCCCAGGCCCGCACCGGCAGGAGTGAGTCACCGAGCCGAGGGGATCGCCCGTCTCCAGGAGCGCTCTGCCCGCGCAGGCCCCGCCGGGGAGGTTGGAGGCCCCGCGGCCGCGGCGCCGTGCTGCTGCTGCTGCCTGCGGGCGCCAACCAGCGCGCACGGGCCGCCAGCCTCGGCTCCTGCGGCAGCAGGATGGGCGCTTCGGAGCAGCTTCCCGAGGGCTGCTCTGTGGACCGTTCTTCTTCTGGGCCTTTTCCACCCCTCTCCCCCGTGAGCGCCCTTCTGCTGCACACTGCGCTGCAAACAAACGCGTTTCTGATGCTGCGCTGCTCTCCGCAGTCTTGCTGACTTGTTCTTTACATCCACAAGGAAACTGCATGGCTATTTCTGTCTGGAGTCTGGTCTTGTATCTGGTTTTTTTCCCTATCCTCTTTTCCTTTTCTCCCCCCAGGCTCATTAAGAAATCAATAAGTGGCTCAGTAGGGCTTTGTTTAACCCGATTCTGGAAGTGTTTCTTCCCCTTGGAACTTGAACTGTCTTATCAAATTGATTTTGTTGCTTCTGCTCATTTCCATTTAATAATACTCGCAGTGTTATGTCTCACCTTCTTGGATGCATTCCCAGCCAGTGATGAGTCCCAGGCTCACCTGCAGGACAGGTACCAGGCAGGAGCCCCTGAGCTGTTGTGAGGGCACAGACCTGCTGCCCTCTGCTTTGTGTAACATCTCCGCGGCTGAGGGAGGGGAGGAACCGGTCCTTCACTGACCCAGCAGCATTATGGTGACATTCTAGAGATGCCAGCAGACATGGAGACACACAGAAGTGCTCCTTCCTTCCAGTCAGACCTCAGCTGGTGCAGGGGAGCAGGAGGGGAGATGGAGTTACTCCTCCCTACCCGACCTCCTGTCCAGAGACATACTGAGCTCACAGAGGGGTCCACACCTGAGGAAACTGCTACCTGTTTCTCTCCACCCTCTGTTAAGCACGGGCCTGAAATCCTCGGGGTCTCTGATTAACCCCAGCTTTAGAGAACACCCACCAGATCAATGTGAAGATAGACTTGGAAGGGAAGGGCTGGGAGGAGATTGGGGAACACTGGGTTCCAGAGCCAGGCTCTACCACAGAATCCACCTGTGATGCTTTAAAAATCCCAGCCTAAAATGTCATGAATTAAGGCTGTAAGGGCTGTGTGGGTGATGAAGAGCCTGGCAGACGTACAGGAAAATTGTGGACGTGTCACATTGTCAGCTCTCTTGTGAGTGAGGTCTGACACCAAAGACAAAAGCTGACATGCCAGACTTTGCAATTCTGCCTTGTGCTTTCTATGTAGCTCCTTGTGTTTCTCCTCATAGAGAGATTCTGAAAAGAAAAATAGACTCACGAGAACTTTATAACCGGGGCCAAGGAAGGAGAGGTCTCAGACACCTGGGTCTGATCAGGCTGTGCAAAGTGTTCCAGTTTTGGAGACTGGGATTTGGAGATGGGGGATTGTCCATGTAGGCTGGGACAAATCCCTCCATCCCTCCACTTCCCCCCCTGTTTTTTCCTAGTTGTTTTGCAAGCCCTGAAAGGAATAGACTCAGTGTTATTCTAACTTTAAATGCAAGGAGGGGGGAGGCGATGAGAGCAGAGAAGGAAAATCCATTTGCTGCAGCACTGTCAGCCCTTAGTTTTCCTTCAAGTCTGACAGGCCCAGGATTAAAGGTTTGGTTACAATGGGCTGACAGTGCACATTAACAGCCCTGAATGTCTTAACAACCCGGCTACTGGAGATGCATTCAGAAGAGTCTGTGAACTGCTTTTCCCCTTTAAAGCTCCTGCTAGACCATGTTGTCCAGTGAAATCTTTTGTGGTTCAAAATGTATAGACTTTTCTGTCTCATTCTTGACCATGTGCATACACAACCCCCAAATTCCTTGCTGTGTTCCCGTAGGGTTTATGTCCAGTTCTCCTTTAGGCATTTGACTTTGGCAAAGTGTCCTGCTCTGACGGCACAGGGAGTTTATATTTCCCCTTTTTATTTTAGCTAGTCTTTCACCTAGTGTAAATGAGCATAAACTCACTTGTGTGGGTGGAGTTATGCGGATCTATTCCAGCTGAGGGGCTGAACATGCAAAATAAGGGGTTTTTTCTCAGAAAAAAAAAAAAAAAAAAGGAAAAAGAGCCTCTGATCAAACAAAATCCCTGTATAAGTTGGCTACATTTGCATCATAAAATGGAATTCACCAGCCATTGCATGTGGTGGATCATGAACTGATGGACAGTGATTATAATAACCGGGATGTGTTGCTATTCACAACGCATAAGAATTAAGTTTACACCGGGCTATTTCCCTTGCAGGACCGGGAGATACATTTCCACTCCTTCAGTCTCCAGGCAGCAAACCCCATTCGATTAACTTATTTTGTTTGGGGGCAGGGTAGGAGGAGCAGAGCTGTTGATGGAATCCAGCAAGAGTCCCTGGAAAGGCTTTGGAAGCTGTGGTGAAACCAAGCCTATCCTGTCTGAATGCATCCCCAATCCCCACAGCTCAGTCAGAAACTCCCATCGGAGCTCCCACTGTGCTTGGCACTTGGGAAAGTGCCACTGCCTTCAGTGTCCCTTGCTGGGAGTCCTGGGGGAAAAGGAGCTGTCCCCGAGCCAGCAGAGTGTCCTGGGATCCTGGGGTGCACCTCAGCAGGTCAGGGGAGTGATCCTGCTCCTCTGCTCAGCCCTGGGTGTCCCTGGGTGTCCCTGGGTTCAGGGAGGGGTAGAGCAGGGCCAGGCTCTGCTGCGGGGCCCAGCAGTGGCACCAGAGCCGCGGGCAGGGACTGAGCCCAGACAGCTCCACCTGAGCATGTGGAAAAGCATCTTTCCTGTGCAGTGACCAAGCACTGAGCAGTGTGTGCAGAGACGCTGTGGAGGCTCCTCCCTGGGATATTCCAGAGCCCTCTGGACACAATCCTGCACCCTGTGCTCTAGCCCTGCTTGAGCAGGGAGGTGGCACCGGGTGACCCACTGGGGTCCCTTCCAACCTGGCATGTTCTGGGGTTCTGTGGAGATGGCTGGGAGCTGGTTGTGCATAACCTCAGGGAGATTGGCTCATGTCTCTTGACTCCATGTGCTGAGGCTTTGTGCTTTAAAACCAGAGGGGCTTCGGCTCAGCCTTCGTTGCCCAATTAAAGCTGACAGGGTTGGTGGTAGCTCCATGGTGGCGTCTAGGGACATTGTGAAGAGGGGTGGCCCTGTTTTCAGGCAGGGAGTGTGTGCAATGTGGAAGGAGAAGACAGACAAAAGATCCTGTTCTGTGCTGGAGGGAAGATTCCCGGGCCCAGGGAGATCCATGTGATCTGTTCTGAGAGTCCTCTCGTGCTCCAGGTGAAAGTAGGTGGCAATAGCAGGTCCCAGGGGAGTGAGGAGTGGGTGCTGTGGAAGATAAATCCATCAGTGAGGGGAGGGAGTGGCTGCACACTCTGGGGGATTTCTGCTTTTGTAGAGGGGGAGATAATCCAAGGGGAACCTGATTAGAAGTGAGGAGCACAATCTATGAAAGGGGAGGGCGGAAGGGGGAAATAAATGAGAATTAATTTAGCACAAAATCAAGATGTCAAGAACGAAGTTAATCAGAAGACAAGGTTAATTAATGAATACATCCTTAAACCATCACAGCTACAACAACACCACTGTTATTAATCAAAGCACTAAGTATTGAAGAAGAGGCACTATTGATTTGTTCCTAAGCCAGTGTTAGGGGTCTGGAAAAGAGGATGGGGAAACAGAATTTTGTTAGAAACACCAACATGACATGGGGAGAGTTACAAGCCCCAAATGTTAAAATCACTCATTATTATTTGCTTTTGCAATAGAAAGGGGACAAGAGGGATGGGCTGTGAATAGCAGTATCTGTTCCTTAGACACTGGCAGCTTTAAAGAAGTGGCCTAATTGATAGGCTAATGAGGGCCTAGGAGATGCCATTGACCTGAGATCCATCCAGAACCTGGACAGCAGCCTTCAGAAAGTAAAGAATCGAGAAGTGATTAAAGATGCCATTGACCTGAGATGCATCTAGAACATTGACAGCAGCCTGCAGAAAGTGAGGAAGTGGGAAATGATAAAAGCAAAGCAGCCCATGCTGTCTCTCTCTGGAATGGCTGTTTTGCCCTGCCAGGTGTTCCCCTGACACTGCTCCTTAGGGGTGAAGGCAATCCGTGGTCCTTGTTCCTCACTCCACTGTCTGTCCCCAGACCAGCTGCTGGCACGGGTGAGGGAGCACGGGCAGCACGAAGGGTGCAGAGGTGACACCCACAGAGGAGCAGTGCCAGGCACCAGGACCCAGTCCTGCTGCTGGGGGCTTCCTCTGTTTGCCAGGATTCCTGAGAACAGTAAGGAGATTCTGGGGAGGGTGGCTGCAAGTAGAAGTCCCTTCTCTGACCACTGCAGGTGATCAGCTCCAGAGGTGTGATTCCCTCTCCCGTGTTTGTAGGCAGGCTACAAACATTTATTAATGGTCATAAAATATCCTGCCTGTTTTTTAAATCCAAACAGCAGTGTATGACTTGACCACCATAAAGTTTGTCTCCAAACCACCACAAAAGGTTTGAATTACTCCTGGTGGCAATAAAAGCATTCTTTGGGCTAACACTTTGCTTTATTGTTGGCTTTTATTTTTCTCAGTCCCCCATCCTACCAGCAAGACATAAACAATGGGGGCTGAGTTGTCGTCCCCCACCCCCTCACACCTACATTAATAAGATCCAGGAACAGCAAAATGAAGGAAACAGAAGCAGAACAGTCCTGGAGACAGCTGGGGGGTGATAAGCCCAGTTTGCCTGGTGTTAAAGGAAGTGTTGCTCAGAGAGAGCCTTTCTCTCTGCAGCTCAGAGTGCCCCTGTTGCATAAAAATGTTAGTATGAAGAAAAGATTATATATATACACACCTGTGTTATATTTCATATAACATATATAATATATTTCATATAATACAGATCTACTTCATGGATTATTTCAGGATCACTAAAGTGCTTTTTTTTATGCAGGGTTGATTCTTTCCAGTGTGGAATAAACTATATTAACTTATAGCCATATTATTGATTTAACTTCCAGACAAAAGCATCTGTTCAGGAGTTGATTTCAGTTTACCATCTTTGTCTTAAATGTTCTTCTTTTGTCTTTATATATAAACCCTTAGGGAATTAAGCATTTGGTGTTAAGTGGTTGCTGCATACCAAGCATCTCCATGACTATAGATCGAATTCCTCCCATAAATCTATTTTACCGCTGACCATAAAGTCACTGGCAGCTTTTCATCATCTGCCATGAATGGAGATACCAGAGGAGCAGGTGAAAAAGAACATCTGAATTGGACCTGAGGCGCTGCCAGGGCAGGGAACATTGAGGGGAGCACGACAGCACCGGTGTGGGTTCATGGATTCACAGGATGTGCTCGTTGGGAAGGACCCACCAGGACCATCCAGCCCAGCTCCAGGCCCTGCACAGATCCCCCAACAATCCCACCCTGGGCACCCCTGGCAGCACTGTCCAAACGCTTCTGGAGCTCTGGCAGCCTCGGGGCCGTGCCCATTCCCTGGGGAGCCTGGGCAGTGCCCAGCACCCTCTGGGGGAAGAACCTTTCCCTGAGATCCAACCTAAACCTCCCCCAACTCGGCCTCAGGCCATTTCCTCCTGTCAGTGGTCATGAGAGTCCTTGGGGTGCTGCTGGGTTTGGCTGCTCCTGTCCTATGGAGCTGCATCACTTCAGCTGCATTTATTCCTCTGGAGCTCCTGGCCAGCCCTGCCAGGCAATGCAAAGGGAAGTTCTGGGAGATTTCAACAGTTCTTCTTGTGACCTGATGTGAAACTGTGGGCACAACAAAGGTGTGAAAACAACCTGGATGTTGTGTGGCTTTATCCACCACATTCTGTAGGTCACTTAGAGCTCTCTGTGCTTGCTGAGTGCTCCTCACTTGCTGATGAGAATTGTTCTGTCAGCCTAAGAGAGTTGGAAAAGGGCCAAAAATTTCTGCAATGCTTGTTGGTGGATTGCATTTGGTCCTGTTTCCTTGAAGATGCCATAGAATATGTTAGCACAAAAGAGGGCAGAGAAGGAAATTAAAGAGAGAAAATACGGTCTCTCTAAGCATTGTCTGATGGAAAAGCAGCTCTAAGGGAGCAGGGAACTCCACAGAATCACAGAATGCTTTGGGTTGAAAGGGGCTGTAGAGACCATCCCATTCCAACCTCCCAGCCATGGGCAGGGACACTTTCCACTAGCACGGGTTGCTCCAGGCCCTGTCCAGGCTGGCCTTGGATTCTTCCACTTACAGCAGGATGGAGCAATTGCAAGTTTTGGCTCCTCATAGCAACTTTGCAGAACCTGCAGCCTTGGCTACAAAAACCAGTTTCTTAAGAGGTGGCAATAGAGGGAAAAGGAAATTGTGTAGTAAATAAGGAGGAAGAAAAAGACTAATGAGGCAGGGCTGGAAAACAGGAGTCTCAATATTTAGTTCCAACCAGTTCAGGATGGAGCCTGAACTAGGGGACATGAAGGGGCTTTTGGGGCCCTTTCCTGGCTCAGACTGGTCATGTCAGCTCTCACAGTCTTCATAAGTTACTGAGTCAGCACCAAGTTAGGGATCTCCAAAATGGGATGGTGGGGCAGGGAGGACCACAGCCTCCTTATTTCCTTCTCCATAGTCCCAGCAATGCTCTGCCACAGGCTGGGCCGTGGACAGCCACTCCCATGCTTCTCTGGTTTATCAGATGCTTCAGCACCAGTGCTTGAGTGGTGTCAAAAGGTCTTTTGGTTCACAGCTTTTACCTCTGCCCCACTTGTGTGAGCGGTTGTGTGGGACAAAGAGCACTCCTGGCTGAACATGGCCAGCTTCTTGAGGAGCTCTAGATAACATCCTAGAGGATGTGTCAGATTCCCTTCTGCATCGGGAGCCTTCCTCTTCCTCACCCCATGGAGATCTGCCTCAGCTCCAGGGAACCCCTGTGAGGGAGGGGAGGCGTAGGATTTGCACCGTGGGGCGCCAGCTGGAATGACTTATGGGAATCCCTAAATCCTCCTAAGAAAGAACAGTTAAAGCTGAACTGAAAATTAAACACTAAGCTGGTACAAGCCACCTCACCTATAAATCCAGTCCTGGTGAAATTTTTTCCTGCACCACACTTCGTGCATGAACGGGGATTTTCATGGCTGGTGAATTTTCACATCCCCTTTCTGCCGGCATCACCCGTGGGGTTTCCCCAACTGGGCTGTGCCAAGCGGGCACTTCCCAACCCCCTGCAGCCCACACCCGCCTTGGGCAGGCAAGGGGAGAAGAAAGCAGGTCTGGCTTAGCAAACACGGAGGGCCAGAGGCACCAAGCCCTTTCCATGTGTGCTCAGAGTGTTTGGATAAAGGCATCTCCTGAAGGGGCAATTTGTTTGGTTTGGACTTCATTTCGTGAAAAGCTCTCAGCCCCACGAGTGCTTAGTTATTCTCTTGTCTAGTGGCTTCTCAACAGCCCCCACCGACAGGGAGGAGGTTTCCTATTCAAGAAAGCGGCCCTGCTTGTTGAAATTCTC
Organism: Tichodroma muraria; assembly: GCA_013390105.1. NCBI lineage: Eukaryota > Metazoa > Chordata > Aves > Passeriformes > Sittidae > Tichodroma > Tichodroma muraria. The sequence continues at coordinate 204,583 of WAAG01028338.1, read as the reverse complement.
GAGTGACTTAAATTTATTGTTTTTTTCCTGAGGTCCAGCCATTTGAATTGCAAACAATGCCCCATCTCTGCCTCCTCCCCCTCTTCCCCAGCCAGAACAATGTGCAGAGCTGAAATAAAGCCAGGCCGTGCGGACTCTGGAAACCCAGAGTGATTTCTTTCCGCATGAGCGGGGAGGTGGAAGTTTGCTGCCTCCTGCTCCCGCTCAGTGATGCAGAGGATGGCTGGGAAAGGGGAGGGCAGGATCTGGGGGAAGAAAGAGGGAAGGAGCCAGCTCGTGGATGATGCTTGGAGATCCTTTTTGGTTTATTTATTTAGAACCTCTCCTGTTTAAAAGAACATCTGAGAGGGGATTAGTGCCAGTGGATCCGTGGGTACCTCTCTCACTTTTCATGTCTCAGCATCCTGGGAAAGATGCAGGGGATGGGGTGTGGGCTGTGTGCTCCAAAATGATCCCACACCTGGAAAAAGGTGAACTTTTGTCACACTCCTGGGAGTGGCTGAACAGCTTGGCTCAGTCTGAGCTCAGTTAAACATGCAGGAAGCTGGGCTGCTGCTGTGGGAGAGCTGGAGCACTGCATACCTGGATGTGCATCAGTGGGATACAGGAGCACAGCAGCAAAGGAACAGAAGTTGTCTCTGTCTGTGCCAATTTTAAGGGTGTCTGACTTTTTCTCTCATGTTGGCTCAGGGAGCTTCTGTGTTGCTTCATTCACTTGGGTGCTTTGTCCTTATGATGCTGGAGGGAGGGGGGAGGAAGGGAGAGGTTGTCCCCTGGAGGTGCTCTGGTACTGCTGGTTAGTTAAAATCTGCAGGATCAATGATGGGAATAACACAGAGCTTGTGTTTCTCTCATTCTTCTTTTAAGCCATGGGGTATTTCTGAAGTTTTGCCTCTGCCTGGTTCTGTTCTGTGGAAAAGCACAGAAATCTCATCCGGTAGAACAGACTTTGAGGCCAGGCAAACACCCGTGTGGGTGGGGTGGCTCTCACTGTGTGGGCAGAGGTGTGTTGGGGCAACAGGCACCCAGAGGAGGCTGGGAGGAGACAGCCAGAACACTGCCTTTCCCTGTGTCACAAACAGGCTGCAGAGAGCTGGCAGGGGCTCAGGGGAGGTGGAGGAAATGGAAATGGTCATTGGTGAGGGCCGGGAAGCTCCTGACACTCGGTTGTGAGGGGCACTCAGGTTGGCTTTAGATCCCTTCTGCATTTGCAGGCCAGGATGGTTCAGATGAACTCGTGGCGTCTCCCCAAGAGCTGCTGTGAATTTGGCGGCCTTGGCTGTAGGAAGACCCCGGAGCAAGGGCGTGGTGGGGTGTCAGAGGTGAAGGCACTGGTGGAGCTCAGGGGTCCTGCCCTTGGCTGGGGGCACAGCACTGTTCTTTTCTTCTCCAAGCTGGGCATTTGGGCCATCCTTACAGGACATCCTTTGTGACTGATGTCTCACAGATTGTTTCATTTCACTGGGAGGGGAAGGCTGGCAGAAGTCTGCTGCAAAAGCACATGACAGAAACCTGGGGCAGCTGTTCTCTCCCTGCCCCTGGCCTGGGGAAGGCCCTCAGTCAGGTCTGTCTGCTTTGCATTCCTCATGGATGGAGCAAGAGGGACCTTGTTCTTTGTGGCAGAGCTGCGTGGCACCTGCTGCTGAAGACAGCTTTCTGCAGTGGCTGTGCAGCAGTTACAGAGCATTTTCTCAATACTGTGAGCTATGGCAAGGTGTAAGGCAGAAGGAGAATAGACCCAGATGCCGTCACAGGCAGGCTGGCCTGTGGTCTGGAAAGGCTTTGCCCAGCTCTCTGAAGCCTTTACTGCTTCCCTTTCTGACCTAACAAAGAACACATCTCACCACATTAAACTTTACCTTTTCCAGAGGTTTGGCTGCTCTGGGGCATCTTGCTGGTCTTTGCTCAGCAGGTAACCTAAGCTGAGATCAGATATGTTAGCTGGGTGAATTCCTCTTTATCTGATGCTGACACCTTCACCTCATGGACTACGGAAATTCCTGGGAAAGGCAGCTCTGAGCATTGCCCTGAGCCACAAATCACTGTTTCTGACCCTTTTTCCCCTCCAGGAGGGGGGAAATAGAAAAGGTTTCAGTGAGACAGGAGAGCCGTGCTTTCAGCAGGTTGGGCTTTGTCCCTCTAAGCAGCTGCTGTGCTGCAGGAGGAAGCAAATGGCAAAACTCTGCTCATGCACGGGGATTATTCATCATAAATGCAATTAATTTTTTCTGTGAGTCAGAAGGGGACACTACTGGTAGTTTTGAGAGGGTTGTTCTTGCAGTAATTCCATCCTTCCCAAGGCCAGAGGGTGCTGAGGATTTGGGGAATCATTTGGTGTTGAAAGCATTCCAGTTTATTTGAACAATTTTTTCTTAGGTATTTTTTGAGTAAAGTGGAAGTAAATCCATTTTGCTGCTTTATCAAGGCTGGGAAAGGATGTTCCAATCCACAGGTATTGGTGTGTATAAATGGGGGATTAAAGCGACAAAGATCTGGAGATCAAAAATGCAGAGATGTCTCAGAGATATCAGGGATTTTGTAATTCTGGAGGGGTAAGGTTCAATAGAGAATGTATCCTACCCAAAATCTGCCTGCCCCAACACATTCCTGGAGGTGGCAAGCACATGGAGACAAGGCAGAACTCAGCTTTTTGGGGCTTTTGGCCGCCTCAGAAAGGGGCATTTCAAGCCTTGAGTCCAGTGGCATTTCCAGCCCTGGGGGCTGCAATTTGCCAGCTGTTTCTGTCAGTTGTACTGAATTCATGTTTACTTTCCCTTTCCACCTGATCTGTATATGCTGAAGGTTCAGAAATGCACACGTGTCTTTTGCCCACTGGAGCTGAGGTCCTGCCTCCGCTCCCAGCCCCAGGAGCTGTGGTGCTCCTCAGGAGTCTCTGCCCGGTTCTGTCCTTCAGCAGGGCTGTGTCCAGGCAAATCAAACTCTGCCCTGAGTCCTTAAACATGCTTGCTCTCCTCCACTGCACCTTGGGGTGCCCAGGCACTGGATTCAGCACCTGTTTTCCAGTGTTTTGGCCTAGTTATAATTGTGCTCAATACAAATCTCATCCCATGGCCCAGGAAGTGGCAGTTCTTTGAAGGGAATTCCCCCTCTTTTAATTCAATTAATGTTGAAGCTAATTTCCACCCTGGGGCTGAGTCCCAGTGCCTTTGAAGTCAATAATGGTTTTGTGCTTCCCTTCAAGCGGAGCAGGTTGGAGCACATCCCTGCAGCCAAAGGCTTTGCCAGGATGTTCAAAGGCTGTTTGCTTTTCGTGCCAAGGAAGTTTGTCCTGCTCCAAATCAAGGGGGAGGTTTCAGCAGGGTGAAGCTGTGGGTCTTGGATAGGCCAGGTGGATGTTAGGGGTGAAGTGCACCTGTTTTCAGAGTAAATTCAGCATCTCCTTCATAGAAGAGGTACTGCTCTGTTGACACTTAAGGATTTACAGTATTTATGATGAAACACATATTTTCCCTCTTTCGGTTGTTTACTCTCAGAGTTTTTATGTATATCCTTAAAATACCATTTGGATCATCCTTTCCTGGTTTGATTTAATGGAGTGAAAACCACAATCAACCAGCAACAAAACTATTTTTCCTCTTCAGGTCAAAGATGAGGAGCCAAATTCTGAAAAGAGTTTTCTCACTGTCAGGGTAGTAACTGATTCCAGACAGCCTAAACGTGCTTTTCTTTACCTAAACCTGGCTCATAACTGAAGTATGAAGAAGATCTAATTGGTTTTCACCCCCTTTATGGTGACAAGCAGAGGTATCTCCAGGAGGTGTACCAGAGGTATCTCCAGACTTTAGGAGGATCTTTTCTTTCACCATGCAAAAGCCTTAATTGATCAAGGCTACAATGATTAAGCTTCAGAGGAAAGCAGCTTTGCTTCACATTATGACTTTTTATTATGCCTTAACAGCTGTATTGAGCAACTTCAGGCTTTGTAGTGATTTTGGAATAAAACTAATCGATGTCATAGAAATAAAGGCAGGAATCTTTGATGTGTAGATGGAGCCGTAGGGGGATGACACACAACCCAATTACTGGCAAAAAATGGAATATATTACATATTTTGTTACGCTTCAGCTGCCTATTGAAAAATACTTCTACTAAGGTGCTCATGCAAAAAAAAGTGCTGCTGTTCTGCTAATTTTCCTTTGTCCCTCATATAGGAAGAAACAAAACTTTAGCTTTTATTCAAGGTTTAACATTCAAAGTAATGCACAAATTTACCGGAGAATCACAGAATCATTAAGGTTAGAAAAGACTTCTAAGAACATCGAGTCCAAGAGTTGACCCAGCACTGTCAGCTCCACCACAAAACCATGAGAGGATTGAAGCTGTGGGTGTGAAATTCCTCCCAAGTGGGTGGATTTTGCATCACTGCTGATCCACTTCTCTGCTGCCCCGAAGTTTTGTCCTGTAAGGGGAAGCAGCAAATACCCAGCTGGGCCTTCTCACCTGATTTCTGAGCCCCACGCTGCTTCCCAGCCCGAACTGTTGGGGACTGCCCGGCGTGAGGGGCCGGCAGCTGCCTTCCGCTGATGAGATGGGAAATGATGGCTGCACTGAGAAATGGATGTGGAAATAGTCCTGTGATCCCCAAGGGACAAGTACTTTGTTGTAAAACAAAGGAAAGCAGGGAAACGTGATCAGTCTCATTGTGCTTTTGGGGGAGATGAGCAGCGCCAGATAAACATCTGAAGTGTTTGGGTGTTGCTGGGACTGGATTTGGGGGAACGCTCCATTATTCAGCATGACACTGCCAGGTAGCAGAGTGAGAGGTGATCCTGGTTATCTGATTGCCAGGGAGGGCTCCCAGCTCTGCCTCCAGCCACAGGCCCGAGTTAACAAGCTCCACGCTCCAGAGATAAACCCCATCCTAATCCTCCCGAGCCCCGACACTGCCACTTGTTCCAAGTGCACCATCCCTTCTCGCTGGGGTGGACAAAGCCAGCCTGACAGAATGAGAACTGAGCCGTGCCTTTACCCCAAAATGTAAAAGGAGTGGAGATCTAAGCTCTCCTTTGAGATTTAAAAAAAAAAAAAAGCAATAACTGAGGTTGGTTGGTCAGTTTGTTTCATTTGTTTAATTTCTCTTTGATGCTCACGGCCCCTGTGTCAGGAGCACCTCCTGATCAAGCTGGGAAATTTGCTTATGAAAGGACTGAATGAAAATGAAGCGAGAGAGCAGCCTTTACAGGTGCAGATCTGGAGTTTAGGATAAACACCTACAAGTTTGGATTTCCTGCCTTCCACTTACCGTAACTGTCTAATCTAGCTACCCATTCACCTTTCCTTTCATCCCAGGATGTCTAGTCTGATCTAACTGCCTGTCCTTTCATCCCTGCTATCTTCCTCTTGATCTGTGTTTTTTAGAGCTCATTCATCACACCTTACAACTTCTAAAGCACCCACATAGGGCCACAAAGTTTCTCTTTACATTTTAGCCAAAGTGCTTGGAGGGATGGAAGGCAAAGCCTCTGCTGAGAAACCCGGGGAGAGGAGCTGTTACTTCTTGTTTAAATCACACCTGAATGCACCTGGGTGAAGGCACTGAACAGAGAAGCGGATTGTTCACTTCCTTGAAGCTTTTATTCAAACCCTTGCCCACTGGAAATGGGCAGGTTCGTTAACTGCATGGCTTTCCTGGCAGCATTTTCACTTGTGCTGGGCAGGGAAATGGAGCAGCAGCCTGCTCCAAGGGGAAGCACAAGGGAAGACACCGGGGCAAAAGGGGGGACTCCAGAAGGGCCATTACACTCACAGAGACATTTTTGGCCTGTCACTTTGTGTCCAGCTCTGGGGGCAACTTGATTTTGATTTCTAAAGAGGGGGGAAAAGCATAGAGAAAATCTGAACTGGAATGAAAACCTGAATATGGGACAAAAGTGGCTCTTTGAGTATGGGACTGCATTAGTGCTCTTTATATCAAGGTCTGAAAGTAGGAAGGTCAGAGTGGAAACGGTCAGTGGGGATGAGAGAAATGAATCAAATATCATGAGTGCTGTGTGAGTGTCAGCAGCGCCTGGCTTGAAAGAGGTGCACCGATTTCTTAAGCAATTTCTAAATAGCAACCAGCTCCAGACAATGATTTAGGGACAAAATTAGCCTTACAGGGAACACCTCTTTTGGAAGGTCCCTCTCTCATTCTTTCTTGCTCATTCCTTCTGTTCTTTTATTTCTGTCCCCCCCTCAAAAGGCGAGGTTGTTTCTTGGGAGCCCTTTTGAGGGGAGAGAACCATGGTGAGATTCTTGTGTTGGCATGGCTGATGTTAATGGGTAACACCGAGGCCAAAGGTCCTTTAAAGCTCCCACATCTGCAGCTTTGTACAGACCTCACCTCCAAAATGCCTCAAAGTGTGTAGCCAGGCAGGGCTTAATGTGTATTAGCAAGACAAAGGCCCAGAGAGGGGAGGAAAGGGGGATGAGTTTTAATTTACTGAAGATTTATTAGGCCTCATGAAATCGGCCTGAACCACCCATTTTCTGTATCATCTGCCCACATCCAAAGGAAGCAGCTTTGTTGGGGGGAGATGGTCGCTGAGAATTATCCTGCAACAAATCTCCCCCAGCGCCAAAGGGACAGGGACAGGAGCAGGATGGGAAGGAGGCTTCCCCCTCTCAACACAGCCCAAAATCTGGAAATACAGAAATGCAGGCATGCCCTTCCGGCTCGGTCCCTCCTTCCCGGGACTCCTGCTTGAGAGGTGCATGTTCCTTCTGCTAGGCCTGGGGCAGATGAGTGGGAGGTCAGGAAGGAAGAGAGGGAGGCGAGATGCCAAGGCGTGCCCTTCACTGGAGCTTTGGAGAGGAAGGGATCCGCTTTGGGAGGGGTTCGGGAGTCATCCTGCACGTGGGGGTGACGCCCTTTCCCTGCCAAGTAGTTGCCCTGTGTCTCCAAAGCTAAGCCTGTAAGGAAGGCTTTCATGTGGCCTGCAGAGCTTTAGGGAATGACCCATTTTGGATGTCTCCAGGCTGTAGCTTGGTCATGAATTTGGCAGTTCTGGGGTTCCCTCTAAGGCCTCTATGATAAAGATCATTAATCATACCTGGCTCCTTTCTTTCCCATGTCCCAGTCTCACTGTGATAGATTTAATTCTTTAATTTCTGCCATTAGCCTGTCCTGGGAAAGGCTCTGTAGCATTACTGTAACATGCAGTGGTGTGAAGTGTCCTGTCAAAGCTGACAGAGAGAGGGAGGATTGGGGGACACAGCTACAGCAACAAACAGATGGGCGATCCCCAGGGCCCCAAGGGATGCTCTGGGATAATGGGGGCAGGAACAGAGGATCCTAACCAGCCTGCTGCGGTCTCCTGGAGAGGAGGGCCTGTCTTTGAGCATGAGACTGACCAATTTTTAGAGGGGCTTTGAGCATGAGCCACTCTATTTCTCCTGGCTGGTAACATCAGCAGAGAGGAGATGCCTCTGAATGATGAACTGTGAATGTTTATCACAGTGTAAAGGGTGTATAACTCCTGTCAGGAAAACCATTGTGAGGAGTTAAGCAAGCATAAGGTGTGAGATCACCACAAGTTAAGCAAGAGTTAAGCAAGCATAAGGTGGGATCTCAGAATCGTGGAATGGTTTGGGCTGGAAGGACCTTAAAGATCATCTTGTTCCAACCCCCTGACATGCACAGGGACACCTTCCACTAGACCAGGTTGCTCAAACCAGGTTGTATTTTGAACTTATATAAAAGGCAGGCTGGAACAAACAGATTACTCTGAACCTAAGATAAGATTTTGTACCTTGAATTCTTCATGAGGCCTCTGATCCTTAAAACATCCTTCCCTGGGCACCGTGTGGCACAACAGGTACCCAGGCACTCCTCTGTGCCTCTCTGCAGGACGTGCACCGCTGAGAGGGATGAGGGTGACTTGGTTCCCCAAAACAAGTGCTTGAAACCCTGAAGGTCATAAAAAGTTTCGAAAACTGCTGATCCCTGGGTCAAATGTCAGGGAGGTAAATTGTTATAACCTTAGGAATTGTTACCTAGCAATGAAAATCAAACAAAGTTCTCAAGTGATTAAAAAATTAAAAGGTGTTGTCTAAGGTTGCAGTGGTGCCTGTCACAGCATGGTGGATTTGGCCATAGAATTCATGAATAATTTTTAAGAATCTTCTCTTAGAGAAAGGGCTGTGTGTGGATGGCAGGAGAAATCATCCAGGTGAAGGTCTCTGTGAATGTGTGTGTGTTTCTTCTTGACTTGGACCTTGGGACCTCAACTGACTCCTGGGGCAGAGTCAGGACCCTGCTCCTTAGGACAGGGCACTGCGGGTGGATCCTGATGGGCTGCAGAGCCACATGGGGTTAGGTACAAACGAGGAGTCTGTAAAAATATGGCATTTGTGGGGGTGTTTCAGGTGTTTGGCTGAAAGACACAAGTCTAGAATCACTCCCACAAATCCTCTTCTCAGCTGTACTTGGCAAGTTATTTCTGACACCTCATTATATCCTCACGGTAAGTGTCACAACAGAAATGTGGAGACCTCCCTCGTGCTCCTGATTTTCTGTGTTAATGCCGTCTGCCATGTGATCAGCTGCAGTGTCACAGCCGAGTGCCTCTCATGGAGCTTTCCAAGCCGCCTCCCTGAGCGCTGCATGGGCTCGGCGAAGGGTTAAGGTTTGTCCCATTGATAGGAAAATGCCTTTAGGCACTTGAAAAACACTGCCTGAAAAACACATTCTTGAAAAACACTGCCTGAACCATTGAACCCCTTTGGAGTTAGGAAGCTGTTCATCCACCCTCAGGAGGAAGGGCGAATGTTGAACAGAAAAGTTACAGTCCACGGGCAGGCTGAGCAAACATGGAACTGTTGGAAAGCAGTCAAAGGAAGCTGAAAAGCCATCTTAGATACGGAGCTGAGCATGAGTCACCCGGGGAAGTCAAAATAGACTGCTCAAGTACTTCACTTCAAAGCCTTCAACACCACCAGCCATCAGGCATCGGGAGTGCCAGTGCCCTTAGAGGAGCAGGAATGGCCGTGTGTCTTGCAGGGAGGGCTGGCCGAGTGTCCTGCAGGGACAGATCGCTGTGTCCTGCAGGGAGGAATGGCCGTGTGTCCTGCAGGGACAGATCGCTGTGTCCTGCCTTTGTCTCTCTGCGAGGAGAGGTCTAACCGAGCCCTTGCAGGACGTGCAGGGGCTGGGGTGCCCCGGGGCAGTCCCGGCTTGGGTGGCCGAGTCCTGTGCTCGATCTCAGCCGTGTTCACACCCGAGTCCGGCAGCTCCTGAGTCACTTCAGACTGAGTGGGAAGGCAGAGACAGTTGCTGATTTCCCAGGCAATGAGATTGACATCCAGCTTTTCCTCGAGGTCTGCCAGATTCCTGCAGCTGGCAGCCGGGTTCGGCAGGTGCCACAGGCAGGTGTCACAGATGGGCAGGTGCCACGGGATGAGCAGGTGTCACAGGCAGGTGCCACGGGATGAGCCCCCTCACTGTGGCTGCTCCCTTCCCACGCTGACCTCCCGGCCGCTCCGGCCAGCAGTGCCGGCCAGTGGCCAGGGATGTTCATGCCAAGGACAGGGCTCTTCGGGCTGACAGTGCCTTGGCAGCACAGCTGTGAGCCCATGGATTCCATGCAGAGAGCAAATCAAATCAATGTTTGATTTTGTCAAGTGTTGCAAAGGCAGTTGGTCGTTGTGATGTGAAATGCCCCTTTTAAAAAGAAACAGTGTTACCTACAGGAATATTTCAATTTTCCTTATAATTATCAATTATTATTATTAATTATCAGTCAAGACTGAAATGAGAAATCTCCTGCTGCCTTAGTAGACAGCTCTTACCAGAGTTTAAAATCATCAGCTCCTTTTGCTGATGATTTTGACTGGTTCACAAGCACCAAACTTCTTATTCTGCTGATTTCTTCCTCTGAACTTGTATCTTTTTGCACAATATTTTAATCTCAACTCTACCTTGAATGAAAAAGTTAAACCTGAGCCAATCAAAAGATTACTTGAACAGGAAAAAATATGGTTTTGTATTTAATTTTCTGGGGGAGGAACAATGCAAGTCCTCCTACTTCTGCCACAAGAATGGAGGTAGGAAGCTGGAATAAGTTTGTAAATGAATAGGAGAGATTTAATAAAATCACAGGGCTTAGACAAAGCAAAGAGGGACAAAATACAATGAAAGAGAAACTGGAGAGGGAGTTTGGAGTGTTAGAGGCTGAATGCAATTGCTTGAGTTGGAACCCAACCAGGGTCCTGGGGTTAACACCTCTCCTCCATGGAAAGTGTTAGCAGAACTTTAATATTTGTAGTGTTCAGGATTTTGGGTTTGTGCCTTGTCCAAAGATTGGATTTAAAAAATAAATGTTGATGCTGCTGAGGATTCTCACGTGGAGGAGAACCTGTGGGCAGGCCACAGACTTGGTCAAGGTTAAATACAAATAAAGCCTCAAGGTGACTTAGGAGCCAAAGTCTCACTTTCCTAAGTAATTTAGATGCTTCAGCCCAGATCCAGCCATAAGCTTCAGGTCCTAACTGGGAGTCAGGAGCTCAGACTAATACTGCACACATGTTCTTGGTTGGATCTGGGTGCTGAAGCCCAAATTTCAGTGTAAGTCCATGAGATGTAAGTTGTTAAGTCACTGAGCACCCTGGAAAATATTACCTGGGCTTATGGGAAATACAGATTCCAAGGAATTTGGCACCTGGAAGCAACGTAAAGCAGACTAGCCCAGTTGTATTGCCAAGCTCAGGCTATTGATTCTCACCATACTTTTTCCAAGCTGCATGTCCAGCTTAGTGCAGTCCAGGTGCCTGGTCTGCACCCAGATGGTGGAGGTGGCAAAGAGGGATAAGCTGAATTCCAGGGTGAGATGAGTGACACCTCATGTGCTCTTGTAGGCACTTGCTAAAGGTTTTGGCCACATTGGAGCCAAGTGTGTGGCCCTGGCAGGACAGTACCCTAAAATGACCGTAATGTCTCCTAAAGCAACCTTAATGTTTCCTCCCTTCACCTCAGTGAACTCAGTGTTGGACTCTCCGTGTCTGGAAGCAGCTGAGCCCTGGTCCATCCACGCCAGTTTGTATAAAGGGCGCTATCCCAAACATCCCTCCAGCTGCTTAAGCTCAAAGCAGCACCCAGGGCTCTGCTGGTTGTGCCACTTGTGCGTGGCAGAGGAAGCAGCACCTGCGGAAGAGCAGGCAGGGCCCAGGCACGGTGCTGAGCCTGTTCCCCTCCCTGAGCCGGGGCTCTCGGGCAGCTGCCTTTGCTGGTGGATAACTTTTCCATGCAAAGACCTTGCTGTTGTTTATACTGCAGCTGTCACAGTCCCCTCGCAGGGCAGGCACGCCAGGGGAAGGAGTCTGGCCATTCAGTCCTCCTCTTTGCCCCAGCTTTCACTTACCAGTGGGCTCACTGCCACTTGGGCAGGTATTCCTGGGCCAAGCTTCCTGCTGGAGCACAAGGGATGCAGGTTCCCAAGGAGCAGCATGGCAGTGCCTTCAGCATTGCAGCACACTTCTCTCCTGCCAAGCATTCTCCAACAGATGTGACACAGGATCTGTGGGAGGCCCAGATCCCTCCTGGAGCAGCCAGGGGCTGCCAGGGGCTCTCCATGGAAGAGCTTCTGGGTGCTGTGTCTAGGTACCAGGATCTCTCCCTCTGCTCCACACACCTTGTACAATTTCTCTGTTGACTTTCTGGGTTCAGGGGGACATGCAAGGCAGACAAATGTTCCCCATGCGTTAAACAAAGAGGAATTATGCCCCTGTTTACCCAGACACTGAGTCTGGAGCTGTTCAGGGCTTCCCTGATCCCTCCCAAATGCTGTGCTGAGGCACTGCAGTTGTTGGGAGCATTTGGCTGCAGCAGAAACCTGCACTGCCCAGCTGCTCCAGGCTGGCTATGGGCTGGAGCAGGCCCTGAGTTTGGGGACAAGACAGTCACCACCAGTTGGGGCACTTCCAAACAATCTAGAGGCAAGAGGTAAAAAGGAGTGCATTTGCTTTGATCTATCGGCTTTAATCATTTGTAAACATCTATTAATTGGCTGTGTCAGGCTCAGATCCTTATCATCTTCTGGTCTAATTTCCCCTGTTCGATACATTTCCTCCACTATAAAAATACCCATCACCCACCCCTGTCAGCACAGATTAAATCTAACGCTCTTTCTTTCAGCTCCTCTCCCCAGTGAGGCTGTAAAGCTGTCAGCTCCACACTTGACAAGAGCCAGGCCGCCCTCTTTCCCTTTGTCTCCTGGAGGAGGAAAATATTTAGGTGTCACTGGCTGGATGGCCACAGGGAAGTCAGCAGACCTCGACCCTTCCACTGATCTGAGCCATGAGAGGAGAGAGGCGTTTCCACCGGCAGCAGCCGGGGTGTTCCCCGTGTCTGAGGCTCACCGATTCCTGTGGTCGCTTCCCTGGCTTCCCAAGACCTTCTGCAGACTTCTCCCTGGGAGTCCCCCAGCTGCTGACGCACATGTGACATCTGAACATCTTCCAAGGCAGCAAGGTGCTGGCTCCTCGGGTGGCAGGGTGATAAAGGGGGTGATGTTGGGTCTGCTCAAAGGAGATGTGCCCAAAGCACGGCCGAAGGGACAAATATTTTCCAAACGTGCTGGCTGAGTGTCAATGCAGTGTCCTGTTCCTGGATTTATATAAAGCACAAAGAGGTGGCTGCAGATAGCACATGTCTGTGTATCTGCAGTGAAATGGGTGGTGCAAGACCACTCGGGCTCTCAGCAGCTCTTGCAGCACTCCCGATGAAGCGATGTCTGAGCATCCCTGCAAGCAACCGTGAGGCTGAATGCTCTGCTTCCTGCTCTGTCAACAAAACAAGCCTTTCCAAGAGGGACAGGAGGAAAAACTTCCTAGCAAAGGCAGAGCAGGGATGTGCATCAGCCATGGCACAACAGGAAACAACTGGAGAAGAAAACAGCTCCTTGTCACAGAGTCCCAGAGCAGTGGAGATGAGCAGTCCTGGGAAACACAGCAGGGAGGACAGGTGTGCAGGCAGGAGGGCTCTGGGAGGTGTTGAGCTGCAGCACCTGCTCATCAGACCGTGGCGTGGTTTTGCCTAAACCTCCTTGACTGCTGTTCAGTGAGGTTACAGGGAGTCAAAGCACGGGCTTAAAAAACCTGTCTCCCCCCGGCCCTCCCCGCCTCACACAAAGCATGTTCTCAGCAGACCGGACCCTGGTCTGGGGAGCCCAGGGGGGTGGCCAGGGCCACGCAGAGGTGAGTGCCCAGGGCAGGTTTGCTCGGGCAGGTGCTGCGATGATCCCGTGCCCATGGATCCAATCCCATGGGCTCAGCTTGCTGGGCACGGCAGCTCTGCTGGCACCTCCACTGCTGCTGAGCCCAAAGTGTTTGCTCTTGAGATAACAAGTGTTTCAGGATGGTCCTACGAGATTTCCCAAGTGGAGCAGCAGAGTTGATGTAACTGCTGCCGTGGATTGCTCCTCCTGCTTTGAGCTGCTCCTGCTGCTGTGCAACACAGAATGTCAGGCCAGGAGTACTCACAATACATTTAATGTGCATGTTAGCACTCCATTAAATATTGACTATGCTTAAATAAATGATGCAGCCAACTTTCAAGGAAGAAAGTGCTTATTTTGTCAACACAAAATATCCCTCTGTGCCCTTATCCTCATTAGTCCGTCTGGGGCCAGAGAAGTTCCCTGAACGAGGTCTTTGTAGCTGGTTTCATATGACATCACTTGTCCAAAGGAGACTGTTAGAGTGGAAAACTTGGTTTGGCCCTAAAAAGGCAGGTAATTTTAACCTGAGCATGTCAGAAAGATGACTGCAAAATTTTCTTTGAAAGAAGCTTGAGAAGAAGAAATTTGTCAAAACCAACTCTTTTCCACAAATTGTTTTGACATAAATGGATCTGCATTTTGACAGAGAAATCCTTCAGTGGAAGATCCCAGAAGCACCTCAAATGTTCCTGACTCTCTTCAGGATGTGCCATGTATATCCTCCAGCTGTGCCCAGTGTCACACCCTCGTGGTCTTGGTGGGCTTTACGAAGGGCATGTGTTACTTTGGGGGCTTAGCAAGTAAACTCATCAAAAAAGCTGGATCAGAAGTCTGAATTCAGCCCTCCCTTAAGTTAGGAGGTAAAGTAAAAGGCAAAATAACCCCTAGGCTTCTGCATCAGTCAGTGGGGAGGGAGAAATCACACCCCCCTTTCCTTAATATCTAGGAAGATTAAATTTATTCGGCTGAATCAAGACAGAGCTTGTGCTTGGGCCATGTCAATGGCCCATCCCCACATTCACTAGACGTGGATTTGGTGTCCTACAGGTGAGACCCCAGGCTGAGTGGGGTGTGTGAGACAGACTGCACCACCTCTGCTGCCTTTGCTTTCCTTTTCTGTCTCACCATCCCTTTCCTCAGGCTCCCTCTCAGCTCTCCTCTCTACATTTGTTTTCACAGCACCTTACAAATAGCTGGTTTTAATAATGTATCATTGGAAGTTCTTTTATATGCTTTTGGTGCATCAATTATTGAAGCCCAGCACTGCTGTTCTCTGTTAATAATGGGGGTTTGGGTTTGTTTGCTTCTGTTGGTCAGATGTTTCATGGGAATGCTGTCACTCTGGCTGCTACAGGACATGCAACTCTTCCATCAGCGACCTGAGCGCATCACCACTGGCCTGAGCTCAGCCCACTGAGCTGGGCAGGTCTTCATGTCCCTGGGGTTGTTCCAGCCACCATGCAGAAATATCCCCTCTGCCGGGCAGTGCTCAGAGGGGTCACATCTCCCACAGAACCAGGACACTGCCAGGAAACAGCCACCTTCCTGAGAAGGGCTGGAGCTGGTGGCTGTGGCTTGAACCATGTGTGAACCATGTTTGGCCCATGTTTGGCCCAGGTGTGCCCAGCTGCTGCTGCACAAGTGAAATGATGGCTGAGCGTGCTGCCAGCCTCGCTCGTGGCCCTGGACAATACAAATGTTAAAATCAATGCTGACAGAGAGAGCTAAGTCTGATGCTCAGCACTGCTGTCTCTGAGCCAGGAGGCTCTACAAGAACCTCCCAGCCCAGTTGAACTTGCTCCTGATTTCTTTCTAGGACACCAATAGTTATCACTGGGCATTGTCCCTGATGTTTCCACTCTTTCAAAAAAATTGCCGTGGTTTTTATTTTGAAAAGTATTAGGTTGGAAAATGTCCATCTGTCTCAAATGGTTGCTTCCATTTTGCAGAGGCCAGTGTCATTCTATGGTAACTTGGGAAAATGTTGACATTAGGATCATAGGATCATTTAGGCTAAAAGGATTTTTAGGAGTTCTCTGGTCCAACATCTGCTCAAAGTAGGGTCAGCTCTGAGGTCAGACCTGGTTACTAACAGCTTTATACAGTCTAGACTTT
This sequence comes from Tichodroma muraria, assembly GCA_013390105.1. NCBI lineage: Eukaryota > Metazoa > Chordata > Aves > Passeriformes > Sittidae > Tichodroma > Tichodroma muraria. The sequence continues at coordinate 189,254 of WAAG01028338.1, read as the reverse complement.
AAAATCTCCGAGGATGGAGGCTGAGCAGCCTCTGGCCAGCAGACATTGACTTTCCATCACTCCCAGATGCAGATAAATTCTTACTGGCAACCTGGAGGTAGAGGTGATTTATCTCATAAACAAACTCTGGATCGGGCTCTCCTATGGAGAGAGATTCTTTTAATTAAGTTTTACCTCATCTTGAGACTTCACCGTGACCTACTTTTCCAGCAAGACCCTGAGGGCTCAGGCAGCATCCCTTTAACTTCCAGAGTCAATGGTTATAGTTCTGTCCATCATGTCCATCTTTGACCTCTGCAGATGCGCCACAAAGGAAAAATGGAAACGGGACCATGCAGGTGGGTGAGCTGGAAGCAAAGGCCCATGGCCACTGTGTCCCCCCCAGGGGCAGGACGTGGAGCAGCGGGAGCTGCTCCAGGGGAGGCCCCAGAGATGATCCAGGGCTGGATCCCCGCTGCTCTGGAGCCAGTCTGGGAAAGCTGGGAATGTTCACCTGGAGAAGAGGAGCTCCAGGGAGACCTCAGAGCCCTTTCCAGGGCCTGAAGGGGCTCCAGGAGAGCTGGAGAGGGACTTGGGATGAGGCATGGAGTGACAGGAAAAGGGGAAATGGCTTCCCACAGAGGGCAGGGTTAGATGGGATATTGGGCAGGAATTGTTCCCTGGCAGGGTGGGCAGGCCCTGGCACAGGTGCCCAGAGCAGCCGTGGCTGCCCCTGGATCCCTGGCAGTGCCTAAGGCCAGGCTGGAAAGTGCTTGGAGCAGTCTGGGATACTGGAAGGTGTCCCTTCCCATGGCAGGGGTGGGAATGGGTGGGCTTTAAGGTCTGTCCCAACCCAAACCAGTCTGGGATTATCTGATTCAGGACTAGGTTTAGTAGCAAAGGTGTTTTAAGGATTTGCTGTGTCCATGTCACACAATCGTGAGGTTTAGAGCAGGGCACTGGGCAGATTCAGGGCTAAAACCTTCTGCAGAACAGAACAGAAGAGAGTTATTTTTAAGTCAGATCCATTTTGAACACAGACTCCAAAACAGCTGCTTTGGCATAACTGTGGGGTCACAAATGTGGCAGATTTGTGTCCTGTGCCAGATTTGCCACCAAACCTGAACAGTGCAGCTCCGACAGCCCCCCCATGTTCCTCCTTGGCTGTGGGGAGCACATGGAAATGCCAAGGTCAGAGTCCCTCCACAGCCAAGACACATGTGAGGTTTTCCTTGTGGATTTTTTCATGGGTTGAAGTGAAAACCATGAGCAAGTTCAGGAGTTTCAGTAAGCCGAGGCCACGTGTGAAAGCCCTGGTTTCCTGGCTTTCCCTGGGCTTTACCCGGTGTTCATTATCCAAAGTGTTTGCTAACACGTTTGGGTCCTTTCCCCAACTGCCCTTGCAGTCTGAGCTGGAGCATCATTGGCTTTTTCCCTCCCGTTGGAAGGTTTGGTCTCCTCAAGCCACTCCAGCTGTCGGGGTTTCCAGCAGCTTCCAGGTAACTGGACTGTGCTGCAGCTCGGGCTGCTGCTCCCTGGGGAGATGGGAAGGCAGGACTAGGTCCTCCCTCTGGTTCTCTGGGTAAGCAGTATTTTTACATAAGGAGGGTTTTTGTGGCCCATCCTGGACTGGGAGCAGCAGGAGTCTTAGGAGATGCTGAGATGGGTTTGCGGGGCATGAACGTGGCACTCTGGTTGGCAAGAACAGAGCAGGCTGAGGGGGCAACTTGCTGCCAAGTCCCCCCAGAGGAGGGAATGACCCACTGGATCAGGAGACCGCGTGATGGAGGCACTGGCCTGGGCAGAGCTGAGGTGTGACTGTAAGCAAAACCCCTCTCTGTCACTTCTCCCCTGCCTCTGGTCTCCGGGGACGTTTCTGGAGACAGGGAATGTATTTTACAGCGTGGCAGTAGATTTAAAAGGAGTTGCTGTGCTTTGTAAGTAGAAGTTGACACTTGATACCTCAAGGCAAGCTCAGCACAGGACTTGTGGTGCAGCTGTGGACTGGTCCCGCTCCTTTTTTCTCTGGAAGGTGGAAGAAGCACTGAACACACACTGAATTTGATAGGACCCCAAGCTTATGCTTCCTTTATCCTCCCTTCTCCTCACTTCTGGGAAGGAAATTCATTTACATTTTTTTGCTTGCAATGCAATGCCCACCTGACTGACACCTTGACTTTTTTTCCTTTCTTCTTCTTCCTCTTCTTGCTGTTACTATTACTATTACTATTACTATTACTATTACTATTACTATTACTATTACTATTACTATTACTATTAATATTAATATTAATATTAATATTAATATTAATATTAATATTAATATTGTTTTCCTCTCCTACATGGCCAGTACTGCCCAGTAGTTTCTAATGAGAAAGGCCAGGGAAGGCAGCTGAGGGCACATCTCACTTTTTTTAATAAAAAGGTGCTGCTGGAGCAGGGTTTATGGTGCAAGATCGCTTTGTTAGCCTGATCCACACGCCCTCCTGGTTCCATACCACTGAGAATTAAACAGATAACATTCCCATGCTGTTAATCTGGCAACAGTAAGTCAGGGAAGCTGCTGTAGTTTACAGAGAGCTCAGCACAGCCACAGCTGGACAGATGTCTGATGGCAGGAGACACCTTATTTAAGCACCAGTCTTGGCACCAGCCTCATGTTTTCCCTAAAGCAAGCCCTAAAAATTACGAGGGGCAGCTGATCACTCCATTGCTAACACGTCGTGGTGGGAGGGTTGCCAGCCACCTGGAAAAATACTGGTGTGGGTTTAGTGGCTTTTCTGAGAGCATCTACTAGTGACTGTGCCTGCATTCAGGAGCACTGGTTTCCCCATTAAGTAAATGTGCACAATTTGGAGACCCATCACAGTGGTGCAAATGAATCCACAGCCACTGGGGATGTGAACTGGAAAAGAAAGAGGAAAGAAGGTAGGCTCAGCTCCTGGGTTTTCCCCTCTGGTTTGCCCTGTGACTTCAGCAATTTAACCCTTCTGTGCCTCAGTTTCCCTGCTGTGAAATGCAGTGATCCTCTCCTGCAGATCCAGCATGACGTGAGAAGCCCATGCAGGTGAAGGTGCTCCTCACCACTGTGCTACAGGCCCCATAAAGAGATTTTCCCCTCCTTTCCCTGAGGGGTGGGCCTTGCTATCCCATGCAAAAGAACAGGGTATTCACTACCATCTCCCTGGAAGACCCAGCTCTCCACACCTCTCTCTGCCCTGTTTGCCTAATGCAGTGGCAGGTCCCAGCCTTGGCTGCAGTTCAGATAATCCCAGGAAGTGATCAGTATTGATCAGCATCTGCAGCACTTTGCAGGAGAATAAAACAGAGGCACATGGGAGCTCTGAGACGTTTCTGCTCATGGGTGACTGGGACTGGTGGGCTTCTCCACGTCATGCCAGAGCAGTAATTCAGAGCTGGAAATTTCCCTGTGTTTGGAAAGTCATGGGGAGGAGGCTGTAGTTTTGGTGGAACCCTGTGAAGCAAATTGAGTCAGGTGAAAAGGGAGAAATGTAAGTAAAGAACCCCCACAGGGTTTATGTAACTTTCTCCCTGCCGTGGATTCCCACGGCTCCTGGCTGGTTTCACCCTCCCCTCCTCATCCTCCACTCTGACTGGGATCCAGCTTGGCTCCACTTTTCTGTCAGTGCAGCTGAAGTGCAACCCCGTGCCCAAACCCAGGGTGGGAAGGGATGTTACTGGACATGGATTCTCCGTGGCTTCCCATGTCCACAGCCTCAGACCATGCCAGAAGAGCCCTGAGCTCCCCAGGGCTCCCCCCTTGTCCTGTCTCTCCCCTTGCTGCCATGCAGGATTCTGCAGGTTTGGGGTCAGTTCCTGTGTGCTGGTCACTCCTGGGCAACTAAACAGCTCCATTAATTGTGCATGTGACTAGAAGATTGATGGATGAGAGAGAACAAGTCTCCCCCACCCCAATTAGTACTTCAAACACAGGACGTTCCCCTCAGGATACCACGGTGGGCTGGGGGTATCTGCATACCTTTTGGACAGCGAGGTAATGGAGTGAGATTATCAGTCAATATTTAAATACAGACAAGATCTGAGCTCTTTCTGAATTGCCAGTTGGCCCATTGTGGCAGCGACGTCCAGTGCCCTGGATCTCTCATTTTTTATCATGCTACATTACCCACAGGGCTTTTGCATTCCCACATCGCTTGACCCCTTGACTCTGTTATCTCTGTCTTGGAACAAACAAGAAACATTTTATTCCCACCAGCAAACTGTCATTCACATCAGCAGCTTCTGCTGGGAGTCCTCAGCTCTTTTTTTCTCCATCTTCCTGTCTGCCCCACTGGGAGCTCTGACTTCCCGAGGTGGAAAATACAGGCAGAATAAATCCACTCCCTAAATGCTTTTGGCCCACTTGCTCCTTCTTAAAGTGACAGGGCAGATTTATGGCTATTTTTTGTTCCCTCCATCCCCAATGATTTATTCTTTCCTCTTCCTGGGTGTCTTTCAATCAGTCATAAAGGGAAATAGAAGTGTCTGGCTAAACAAATCACCTGGTAATAGCCAGATTGGTCAGAGGTAGTAATTGCAATTAAGATAATACCCAAGTAACCTTCTGCTGCTCTAGTGCCTTTCTCCACAGCAGAGCTGTAGTTAGAGATACCAACCTTAACCTGAGCAACAGAGCAAGTTTTTCAGGACAAGTTCCTTTAATACCCAATGTAATTCTGTAATTTACTGGTTCTCCTTTGGTTTTAGTAAATAACTGGACACCTTAAATATGTCAAGCAATCCTGGAGGTAGATTAGATTTAAGTCTTGCAATGAGGGCTTTGGAGGGAAGTCATATAACATTTTTGGTGATGAAATAGCAGGGGCTGAGCTTTGCAAGAGTACAAACAGCAGTGTTGTAGGGTGAGGTTGTTGTGGAGGACCCACAAAGTTACCCCTGAAAACAGGTCAGTGGTGTCATTCCTGGAGTGTGCAGGGCAAGGCTCTGGACAGCAGCACCTGGCTGCTCTGGTGGAGCTTTTAGCTTTTCATGTCTCAGTACATGGAGTAAAGCCTGACTGTCCCTCCATTCAGGGTTTTGCTGTCAGATGGGAGGCACCAGAACCTTGGCATAGGCTGTGCAGGGAGAAATCTACTTCATTTTCAGTAAGCTGCAACAAAAACCCCAGTGCTGAAGGACCACAGCCCCCTACCCTCAGAGGGGACCTGACCAAGTGTCCTTACAGTGGAGCATTTCAGGGAGTTTGTCTGTTTGGAGCTCTTCAACACTGACCCCCATGCCCTTACCCAGCCTGCTGGATCTCAAACCCATTGACCACTCTCTGCTTAGTTTGGGGTGAAATTGGCCCAGGCCCCCGAGCCCTTTGGAGGAGACCTCGAGCACCTGCCTGGTGGCTGTGATGTCCCTTGGGCGCTCTGGCTGGAAGGACATGGAGCTGCCCAAGGCAGACAGGGGTGGCTGAGCAGAGCAGGTGGGGAGTGCTGCGATGTCCCTCTGTCACCTGTCAGTGGAACCTACTTCTGCACCCGCCCCTTTACTCAAGGGATGATGACACTCTGCCCCACAGGACATGAACCCCTTTTCCAGGTATCCGTGAGAAGCATGGCTGCCAAGGCAAAGGGAACTGCATCAATGCCTGCAGATAAATGACTACGTCCATTGTAAGGACCCGGCAAAGCCCCCATTGAAATAAATGGCAAAACTCCCAGAGATTTCAAAGGGATCAGTCCTGAATGTTTGTAATTCTCCTCTAGACTTATCATATATCCTCAGCACTGTGTGCTATTTCCATAACAAGAGGTATGGCATCCCCTTACTTCCATGTTTGTTAAGTAACAAAGAGAGATTTCAAGGCTCGTAGCCTTCCCAAATTTGTCAGGCACCGAGCAGTCTCCCCGTGGCTCCATGTGAGCTGTTCCCAAGCCCAGCGCCTCGTTAGCGGGGCTGTTCCGATGTTATGAATATGCATCAGGGCTACGCTTGGGGTTTTGTTGGCATCAACAGTGACTTTGTCATTTAATGGTCTCCAGAGCTGTTTTAATCAACATGCACATTTTGCGTGTCAGCTTATTTCACTTCACTGGTTATTATTTTATTTACAAATATTCTAGCAATTTCTTGGATTTATTCCGTCCCATGCGCCTGTAACTTTCTCCTGTCTGCTCCACACTGTTCTCAAGCCAGAGTCTGTGGTTTCCCTTGCTTTGTCATGGGGAGGGATCAAATTTACCCTCCACCAAGCTTTGCTTTGCTTCATTCCCCATTGCAAAATGCTGATCAAACTGGGAGGGGGAACGAGGGAGGGGTATTTGCTCAAATGGGATTTCCAGCAGCATGTGGAGCCTTAGGCACAGGCTTCAATGGTCCAGACAGATAGGCAGGAGTGCCAAGGCCACCGGGAATGCGCCTCAGCTTCCCAGCAGGAGCTCTGAGCCTATCTCAGAGCTCCCGGATTTATTGTATCTGGTCAGGGAGGGCAGGAATTAGCACCGTGCTGCTCCAGCAAGATGTGCTGAAGGAGCTCCCGGGGAGATGCTCCCGAGGCCCTGGGAGACATGGCTGCTGAGAAAGCCCAAAGGAGAAAGGATTGATGAGATGTAGGTCAGGAGAGGTGGACAGTGGAGTAGAAGCTGGGAGCTCAGTGCTGGCACTCAGCAAGCCGATGGAGGATCCAGCCAAGAGGGCAGGAGTGCCTCTGTGTATGCCTGCAGGAGGAACTTTGCATGGATAATTTGGGCAGGCTAAACTGGAGAATGAGGGGAAGAGTCTATAATACTTCAAATCCACACTCGTCCCTCTGCATAAACACCCCTGTCACGTCCAGCACTTCACTGCAGGCTTTGGGGGTGGGAGCAGGGCTCTTTTCCGGTCCTAGAGTGAGAGCTTTTCCTCCAACCACTCACTAGAGCTGGTGTTTTAGAGTAGAGGAAAGGTGCCTGCCAGGAATTCAAAAATAAGTATTCAAGCCCTGCTCATGTGCCTTGGCATGTTTCCCATCACAACTGCCAAGATGTCCAAACCTGAAACAAGCATCTTTAATAATTCACTGATGGATGCTTTTAAAAAATGTGTGGTTTATATTCATGCCAGTGCTGACCCTCCCTCCCCTCTTCCCCATCTCTCCTTCCTCTCCTTTTCTTGCAGGTGGTCTATTTAATTTCAACTTCAAGCTGTTGCCTCCTGCTTTGGTTCAGCAAAATGATGTGTCTTGACCTATTCATTTCATGTTTCCAAAATCTTTTACATTTCCTGCCTCCTTCACTCCCCCCTTCCCTGCTTGAAAAGAAAAAAACAATTCCAACTCACAAAATGAAGAATTTCCTCTCATCTGTAGAAAATCTGGCCTCACTTATACCTGTAAAAACAGTGTTTCCCTCATAGGAAATGTATTGCTCAGCACCTGAATTTTGGTTTGGCTTGGTTTTTATCCTGATGAGATTTTGATAAATCTCTGCCTGATTTCGGGAAGAAATGGGCAAACTCCCTGAAGGCTAAATTGGCTGTTTAGCCTCCCAGACCAGAGGATTTCACTGTTCCCTATCAGAGCCTCAGGTCTTCCCATAGACTCCAGCTGATACAAGGGATTTTTGGTGGGCAAAAAGCTGAGAGAAGCCGGTCCCTGTCCCCAGGATGCTGCAGGAATGCAGACCAGCCCAACATGGAGCGAGAGCAGGGTGTGTTATCATGCTGGAGACAAAGCTGGAAGAAAAACTGGGATTCAGCCTCTTGCCTTCCAATTTCAGTCCCCAGGAACGTAGTCAAGAATTTATCTCCTCACGGTTTGGACGGCTGTGTGTCAGCCAGGGGTGATTTTAGACAAGTTGAACCTCAGTTTTTATTGAGGAGGGTTGTGTAGGGGGCTGAACGCAGGATCCCAGCCCAAAGGGGAAAGCCAAGATTTCCCTGCCTGCTGGGCATGGCATGGATGTCAAGGAGATGACAGTGAGGAGCAGCACTTGCTGCCCTTTGGAGAAGCAAAGGTCTCTCCTGGAGGAAAGGACACAGTTGGGAGCATTGGCCCCCCTCCCACAGGTGGGCACACGTAACCTGGCTCCATGTACCTGAGCACAGGAGGGGTTTGTCCCCTCAGCAGGGCTCTCCTGAAGAAAAATATAGTGACAGGTCCTTGCATGATGGAGAGATGATGTCAAATTCTCAGTAATCATAACTAACCCTGTTGTAAACAGGGTTGTATGTGTGGACTGAATTCATGGGATGAACCAGTTTCCTTTCCTGCTTTGGCAGCATCAGCTTCTACTTTGAACTCCCCCAGTCTGAAGATGTTGTTGCCCTTCACATTTTCCATCTCTTCATCCACATGGCTGTTCGTGTGTCTACCTGAACATACGCATTTGAGTTCACCTTTTTTAACACAAACCAGAATTATTTGATATAAATAAAAATGGAGCAAATCACCCCCACAGGCACTGTTTGCCCTCTGTCACCTCACCTTCAAGCCCAGCTCCACAACACTCAGACCCTTTGGCTCCAGACTACACAGCTCTGGCAAACTGTGCTCCGGGGACGGGCGGGAGGTGGTGAAGCCCCTCTAAAAGCAGGGATAAAGTTGCTGCAGCCTCTCTGGAGTGCGTGGTGGCCATGTTAGTTGTGGCTCCAGGGGCTCGGGGCAAAGGAGACTGGGTGGGAGCTGTTAGGGAGCTTAACTTTTCATTTCCTGTGTGGTTTCACCTTGGGCTTGGTCTGCATGATCGGGTTTAATTGATACACACAGCAACACTGTGTATGTGCCAGGCTTGCAGAAATAACTGGTGGTGAGATGGACACATCAGCAACAGCTTTTTGGGTCTGCAGAGAACCTGGCTGGCAGAACAGAGGTGTTTTAATGTTTGGTTTCCCTGCTTTGGACCCCAAAGAATAAAACATGGACGGTAAATAATTCAATTAAAAACCAAATCTCCCTATTCAGAACAGCCTCGTGCTCTCAAAGAATAAAATTTGCAAAGCTGAAAAAGCAAAGCAAATGCTCCTGTGGGTGCTGAGGCTTATGGGGTACCAGAAAGAGGCTCCTGGCTCCCTCCCTTCTCCCCATCCTCCCCCGAGTTTATGAGGTGCTCAGCTCTGTGCTGTTCATCTCCTGCTTCACTACATGGTAGCGCTCTGAGAGCCTTTCTCCTGGTTGCCAAATTTTCTCCAGCTTTTTAGCCATTCTAACAAGCAGTGCGAGAACAGCGGAGCAGGGTCAGCAAAATTATTTCCTTGAAAAGAAGGAGATACTTTGTTTTTCAGACGTGTTCCCTGCATGCTTAAAGGAGTTCTTGAGCCAGGGTGCAAAATTGCCACTGAGAGGAGCAGAGAACAGGAGAGCACAGAGTGAAATGGTGTGATTCCACTGAGGTCATTTCAGTTTGGGCACGAGAAGGGTCACAGATAGGACATCATCTTGGTACTAAAGACAGGGGAAAGAGGTCATGCTCCTGCTCATGAGAGCTTCAACTGCACCTTGAAGGTGCAGTTGGAGTCCTGTCCTTGGAGGAGCCCCAAGAACGACCCGGTGCCGTTTTCCATGCTCTGGTCTTGTTGACTAAGGTGGATTGCACCAAGTCTTGTGACTTGATGGGTCACAGGTTGGAACTGATGGTCTTGGAGGCGCTTTCCAAGCTCAGCGATTCTGTGATTCCAAGCAGGGTAAAGGACTCAGCTGAACTGTGCTGGTGGTTTTCCCTGACAAAGCATCTCCCAGGGGCAGGGATGATTTTTTAATGTAACTGTATCACACTAAAGACATAGTTTTGAGCATTGGGAAAACAAATCCTAGCTGGTGCTTTATCCACTGAAACTCATTCTTTCTTCACGACTACCAAATAGTGTGAAAATATCAGAAATCCCATTGAAATTAAAAGTATGGATTTTATTTCTGTACTGTGACAAGTTGTACGACTCAACATACAGCTCAGTATTTGAGTCATAATACTCAGTATTTCCCCTCAAGTCATCCCTCCTTCCCTCATTTCATCCCAAGAAATCGATCCTTTTATTCATTAGCCTTCAACAAGGCTGTGGTAGAACCAAGTGTGATAAGATCAAACACATCTGCTCCATGGGTACTTTTGCAGATAGCCTGACTTACAGCAGACAAAACATCTTAATTAAGGACCATTCACCTTGCATTTCCCTCCATCTGCTCGGCAGAAATTCCTATGGATCCTGCAGGATTCTCCTCTGTCGAGCAGAAGGTCCTGCCACAAAACGAGCTTGTGCGGAGTGCTTGCTCGGCATGGCCCAGAGATGAAAGAAATGCTGTGCAGACAGGAGCCCCTGTCTCCGAGCCCAGCGCGGGTGGGAGAAGCGGAGCGGTGCGAGCAGGAGGGCCGGGCTCCGGGCTCCGGGATGCGGGATGCGGGATGCGGGCTGCGGGCTCCGGGCTCCGGGCTCCAGCTCCGTGTTCCAGTTCCGGGCTGCGGGCTCCGGGCACCGGGCTGCGGGCTCCGGGCTCCAGCTCCGTGTTCCAGTTCCGGGCTGCGGGCTCCGGGCTCCGGGCTGCGGCATCCCCTGCAGCCGGTCTGTGCTGGGCTCCATCCCCGGCTGTTCGGCCTCGGCCCTCCTGCCATCCATCGCTTTTTTACACTCCAGCACTGCCCACGGGGGAACGTTCGCTTGGCAGGTGGCTCAGGGCACCCTGAGCTTTCAGCTGTGCCCGGGCACCCATTCACAGCCACTGCAAGTTAGCTACGACTGGGCTTATTCAGTTCCAGACAAAAGGGCTTTCTAATAATCTTTAAAAATAAAATCTAAACTCCTGCAGAGCCAATAAACTGAGTTTTACACCGTCTCATCTTCTGGCTTCAGAGTTAGATTCAATGAAGGAAAGATTATCAGTATTTGGATGGTGCAGGGTAAGAAAACCCAGCTCTAATTAATTTATGGAATTGCTGGCTCACAGTAGAGAGGCCAGGGCTACATCTACCCAAAGAAGTGACTAACAAAGGAAACAGCTGAACTAAGACAGAGAATAGCTCAGCATCTGCTAAACAATGCCTGCCTGGCAAAAACCCCAAGGCAAGGCTGCCTTGGGACTAGTTACACCATTCCTCTTTCAGTAGCATGCATTTCTTGGTGTTCAGACATGGTTGAATATCAGATAAAAGGATCATGAAGCTGAGTTTGTGCTGATAATTCAGGTTTGGACTAAATTTTCAGCGCCTTTTGAATTGCAGATAGTTTTTCAGATGAGTCTGGACTGAGGGGGATCTTTCTAGTGTGCACAGTGCAAAAAAAAAAAGAAGTATCAAAGCTTTGAAATCCCAGCTGGTGTTTCCTGCTTCTAAACTGCCCACTTTTTGGTAGAGGAATGAATTTTCTTTCATAAGCTCCCAATTGTAGTCAACTGAATGTAATCCTGAGATTTTATTTGGCTGAGTCTCCAAGCCAAGCCAACCACTTTGTTCTGAAGAGCTGGAAAACTACTTGATGGAGCTCAGAATTGCCTTCGGGGTGTTGTCCCGCGGCAGAGAATCCTTTTCCCTTCTGCATAGGAGCAGACAGATGTATTTCTGAGTTAGCAAAAAATCATTTGAAATTTAGGTATAGCAAAGAAAAAGTCTGTAAAGCAATGATATCTCTTGAGCCAAGGAGGGTTTTGCTGCCAAATGCTGCTGTTTGGAAAATCTTTGAACTTTTCAGGAAGAGTTCCACTAGGACATCTTTCAATAGGAATGATTTTGTGCTATAGAAATATTGTAAAGGAGTACATGGTGTGGAGAAGTAATTACAGATGTCTTAAAATAAATCTCTAACTATTTCAGGGTTAGAGTCCATGGTGGTCATCTAAGTTTATTCAGATTTATATTCCCGTGAAATTCCTCTGGCTCCAATTTTTTTGCATACTGCTCTTAAAAAGGGAATATATTGTCCTTCTATTTCTCCCCCATCCATCAATCTAATCTAATTTAATCTAATCCAGCCTAAACTAAAATAATGAAGACAGACAATCCTTCAGAGCCAAACAGAATTAATTCATCCATAGTTAAAATGAAATTTCTTTTTTCATTTGGAATTTCCTGTTGAGTTGGATGAGCCCTAAATTATTGCCATAAGTTTAGTAGAAGCAGGGTATCATCTAATCCAATATGCAGCACAAATAGTTGGATGTAAGTGGAAAACATGGTGCTACTTCTTCCAAGTTAATCAGTGAAAATTCAAAATAATGGAAAATTTAATGCCAGTACGTACCCCTCTTGAGGCATTCACTGCTAGTGTGAGATGTCCTAACAGGGAGCTCTGAAAAGGCAGTTTGGATTCAATCTTTTCATCCTGCTGCTTGGTATTATTAGAGAGAATCTCTTGTACTTGGGAGAATATCTTTTCCTATGCAGTTTTCCTTCCAAGGGCTCGTTTGGTGCCTGCAGGGCTGGGGGCTCAAAGTAACAGAGGGAGAAGCGTGCAAGTCCCAGGGATTGTCTCGCTTGGGAAGAAGAGGTTTAATGTTCTGTGCAGAAGCTGTTTCTTGCCTCTCAGAAAATAATTTTCAGGTTATCTCCCATCATTTTGGAAAAGGTTTAAACTAAAAGTGTAAGTGCAAGGTTTAAGCTGTAGTACAGAGCACATGACCCCAGCCCCTGGGCCGTGGTGTTGGCTCAGGTGAGCAGGTGTAAATCTGAGGTGTAATGCAAAGACCTGAGCTGGAAAGGCAACCCAGGCCCTGCTTCGTTGAGAACAGGCAATCCTCAAGGGGAAGAGAAGAAAGAAAAAGTTAACTACCTCTCCAGGGCCTGAACAGGTAGGGGTCCTCAGAATTCACATCAAGGTGGACAACAATGTCTGGAGGATCCCTCTCTTGACTAGAAAAGGAACTGGAGTGGCTGCTGTGGGACCCATGTGTCCCATGACCATAACTGGGGTGGGATTAGGGCTAAATCAGTGGTGCTCACACAGCAGCACCAGTCACAGCTCAGTCAGGAGTGGAATTAAGATGCACCGAAGCGCTGGATAGGTGGGCACGAGTGGGAGTTTGTTGCTTATTTTCCAGCCACTGGAGGAAGGAAGTCTTGCTTTAAATTGAGCCTGTACGTGCAGAATTTTATGGTATTATGTGTGTATGTTATAGGGTTTCCTTGGGTATCTGCTCTCTCCAGGCTTTGGCAATTTACTATCCCGTGTGGTTATCCTACTCTTGTGGTTATCCCACATGTTCAGGCAATGCTGCCATGGGAGAGGAGCAGGAAAGTCCCCTGCACTGAGGCTCAGGTGAACAAACACACTGGGCTTGATTGATTGAGGTAAATACACTGAATTTACCAGAGTTGTCCCTGATTTTTATGGTTAGAGTAGCCTTTGCAGTCCCCTTCTGTGTATTTAATAGATCTCCCTGTGGAAGGGGAGGGACAGCAGACAGGAGAAATCCCCCGTGGGTTTAGGTCTCTGAGGAAAAGCTTGTGAAGCCTCCCTGCATTGAGAACCCTGTGAACTCCAAAGTGTTCCATGAACCCTCAAACTCCACCGGGCTTTGCCTTACCCAGTGGAAAGGCCTCAGTTTCTTGTCATCCCGTTTTTGTTACTTAGGCTCTATGTTACGAGCAGAGAAGCACAGCTGTACAATCTCCCCACCTCAGTGTAATTGCATCAGACACTTGGAGGCCGTCAGAGTGCCAGTCAAGCTGGTATATAATGAATTTACTTGACATGCAGAGGTCCTTATGTCACAAAAGGTTTTCTCATTACATCTGAGCTTTTGCTTGTTTATCAAGAGTCTCCAAACCCTCACGCTCTCCCCACTCACAGTGGGAGAAATGCTGCAGGAAGCTGCCTTTTAGCTCAATATTCATCAGAAAAGGCCCACCTGGCTGTAAGTTTCCAGTTTGATTTGCAGCTTGCAGGAGATCTGGCTGCAAATACCTGCTGTGAAGAATCAGCACTGAGGAAGGCATGGACAAGGGTGATTCTCTGTAAGTGGTAGTTTAATATTCTCCCTGAGGTGTGTTGGGACACCTGGGGGGTTTATCTCCCCTTCCCAGTAAGGTAAGCAGTGTCAAACTGTGGGTGCACCTTTGTCCTCACTGAAAGTAACAATTAGATCTGGTCTTGATAAACCCCGTAAGGCATTTAGGGACATGCAGTGCAGTCATTCCTGGCTCCTGGATTTGTCTGGTTCAGCACAGCTTGCAAAGAGCTCCTCAGAGTGCAGGAAATAGTGCCTGGAGCCTCCGTCCTTCAGCGAGGTGGGAGCTGGGATTCAATATCATGGCAGTAGGCAGAGTTCTGCAAAACCCCACAGGAGAGCCACAGAAAGGATGTGATTGTGATTGTGCTGTCACCCTTGGGAATGTTTGTGACTGTACCCTCTGGAGCCTGCACTAGTGCTGGGGGAGCTGGGACCTCCAGTGAGACTTTCCCTGCTCCCAAAGAGCCTTCGGTGTGTGGGGCTGTCACTGGGAGGGCCCCTGCAGGCTCTGGACAAATGTCCACCTGGACAAGTGTCCCCTGCAAAGCCAAGCCCAAAGCCAAGCCCAAAGCCGGGCCCAAAGCCAGGCCCAAGGCCTCCTCTCTGCAGGAAGGCTCAGGGCGGGGTCCCAGCCTGGCTTTGGCAGCCCCTGGCAGCAGCTCCGGGTGCCCGGGCGTGGCAGGAGAGCCCCTGGCCCTCCTGACTGGCCCAGCCCCATCTGCAGCACCTCACCAACGATTCCTGCCCTGTGTGAGGGCTCTGGGGGGCGGTGGGACATTGCTGCAGCTCCATGGGACATTGCTAGTGCTCTGCAGTGCTGGGGACTCAGCCAGCTCCTCTCTCCAGCAAGAGCCAGGGTGGGAGCAGTGTCTCACATGAATGAGATAAGAGAAGACAAAGCAAATGGGGAAGAAAGGAAGCTTGTAGCTTTTCAAGTTCAATGAGGCTTACCAGGCTTTCAGGGGCCTCTTCAAATCAGAGGCCAAGTTAAAAGAACATGCAGAATTCAAAGCCTGTCCTTTTCCAGGCCCTCTGCCGGCTTTGAAAATCCTCCCAACTCATGTTTACTCTTGTTTCTCTCCCTCCTCCCCACTGCCCTACCTTCTCCACACAGACACACACTCAACCCCTCTCCCCATGCACAACTGTCCCCCCAAAGTCTGCTCAAAGCAGCTCCTGGTAGTGATGCCAGCCCCGGGAGCAGGTGGGGTGGCTGTTTCCATGCCCCCAGATCCTGAATGTGGGATGTCTGCAAGTGGGCAAAATCAGCACAGGACACAATGGACCCCCTAATCCCTTGTTGCTCAGAGCTTTCTCTCACCCCAGAGAAACCCAGCACCAGAGTAAACGGTTCCTTCACATTGCAAGCATTAAAGTGTTTCTTTTGCTGGCAGACACATACTTTGGAAAGTGGCTGCAATGAGGAGCACAAAGGCTGGGTGCTTTCATTCCAGGAATTACAGAACGGGCCACCAGTTTCTTCCTTCAGGAGGGAATCAAGGGCCGCAGGTAGGGGGACCTGGAAGGACAGGAAGGGATGAAACCTCCATTTTTGCTGCTGACAGTGTGACTTTACCTGCAAAAGAAGGTCGATGCAGCTGGGATGCTTCCATAAGTAAGGGCTCTGCACTAAGGGCTGTTCCTAAGGCTGGCTCAGTCTGGGTGTTCAGAGGAGAACTGTGCCTGGGAGAGTCGGCCCCACATCCAGTTTACCCTCATTTCCTGGACAGGCACAGGGGTTGTTAATTAATTAATTACAGGTCTTTGTAAGATTGGGGCTCAGAGGCAGGCAGGTGAGTGCAGAGGACTTTTCCCCATCTGCTGCTCCACTCCCTCTGCTGTGAGTGCAATTTCTGCTTCTGCCCCACCCATATCTCTCTTGTCCACCCCAGCTGGGAGCTCTGACCACAAGTTTCTGACCAAAGGCAGTTAAGACCTGTGAGGAGGGAGATTGTCCACGTACACAGTGAGATCATCTCGGGTGCTTGGCTTCAGCTACTGCACATGGGTGTTGAACCCTGACCTTGCCCCTCCCACAGCTCTGACACTGGGGTAGGGAAGGGTCTTCTCCCAGTCACTCCTTCAAGTGTTTTACCAATAATGAACCAAGCCCTGCTTCACCGTGGCTTTGCCCCAGCTCTCACAGCCCTTGATCTTTTCCAGCCACAGGATTTCCCCCCTTCCGCATCCTTCTGCCCTCTCTCCACAGGTGGGGTGGTTGCAGCAAGGCCGAAATTCACTGCAGACAGTACCGAGCACATTATTCCAGTTCGCTGCCAATGGTGAGGCTGTGCAGTGAGTCTTGGGATGGATCCTGCTGGAAAATGATCCTGCTTTCCTGGTTCCCACATTCTCCACAGGCTTTTTCGGCAGCCTTATCAGAAAGGGCAGTGAATAAGCAGCCTGTCTGAGCTGGATTCTTTCTTTGCCCCAGGAAAGAACTCTGTGGATGAGGTTAAAGCCAAGAGGTGCCCCAGCAGGAACTGGCATTTGGCTGTCTGTAGTGCTCTGGCTCTGGGAATATTAGGGATCATTTCCTTTCCAGGATTGTTGGTCTTTACACTTAATATGCCATTTTTTCCAAGGGCTTTAATGATGAGGAGAGACAGAGATGCTGAGGAACAGGCAGGTCACTCCTTGCAAGTGCCAGATGATCTACAACATGCTATTATCAGGGCAATACATTTCTTTCATACTTCGAGCAAGGTTTCTTACATAGCCCATGGGTTTTATCTCCACCATGCCAGCTCTTTTTATCAGTTTGTCAGTCCCAGTGGAGCAGAAGTATTTCTGCTGGCTTTCTGTCTGTAATAAATTCCAATTGGCCTTGTGCTGGCTGTAAGGCTAAACCAGAAAGATGCTCCTCCCGTGACATTGAAAGCAGCTGAAAAGAGGGACAGGAGCAGATTGCCAGGCAGTCAAATAGCCCCGAGGTAACCTGTTCTGGGGGATTTGCTTTGGTCTCTTGCTGGTGCCCGTCTCCCTTTTCCTCTCCCAGCAGCAGTACTTTCTGCCAGATGGCTGTTATTTTTTACAGGGCTACAGACAATTATAGCTGTCAAGGGCATGCCAGAGTAGTTAGCATTTATGGTGTTCGGGGAGATTACCCTCTAAATGTTAATAGCAGGCCCAGCCATGGCAGCTCTCATTCCAGATCTGCATTGGAGCAGTGCTTCAGGTGCTCCGAGAGCCTCACTCACAACAGGAGCACTCAGCTTTGGGAACCCTGCTCACACACCTGGTCACCACGTGTCAGGACCATGGGGCCTCCCACCAAGGAAGCTGTGCAACCTTCAAGCCCAGAGGGGTTTGATTTCACCTGGTTCTCTGAGCTGGGGCACATCTGCAGCTTTCCAGGGGTTGCTGTGTGTTTCCTGGGCATTCCCAGTGTCCTTAGAACTCAGATCAGTGTGATCACACGCTAAGTTTCAGCCTCTGCAGCTGCTTTGCCTATGTTTTCAAAGGCCACAGGGTTTGATCAGTCACCAGAAGCTTGGGAAGGGCTGCTCCGTGTGGGTGGACATGGACATGGAATGGTGTAAGACATGTCTTATGCCCCCAGGGCTACTGAGTCACAGAATCCTCTCAGGCCAGGATCTGCTCACCTCAGATCACACACATCAAACAAGAGACAGCTCTTCCTGTTTGTTTGATGGCACCTGGTGCAAGGGGCTCAACCAACACCTCCAGTGGAGCTGCAAGGAGGAAAACCCAAAATAGCTGCTGCTTGAAATGGCTCAGAGACACAAATTTAGACCAGAACCCTCAATCTGCCCTAGATCCATTGGAAAACATTCCTAACTTTGCAAACCAGAACAATTTTCTGACATAATACTGATGTCTACACAAGAGACCCCTCAACACCTGGCATCTCTTGGGCCCAGGTCTCACTGCTGCCAGGTTGTAAAGTAAAATTCTCATCCTGGCTGTAAGAGGATGATCCCTTGTCCTGGCTGGCTGCTGCATGGTCTCACCACTCAGGACACTCAGTGCACTTTACCTAGACTGTGCTTTGCATTTGGGCAGATGGAAGGAAGCCCATTTCTTGTCTTGTTGGGTTTTGGATAATGAAAAAGTGAAGGCTGAGGCTTAATAATGAATTCTCATGGCCTCTTGCTGGGAGTGCAGATCTAAAAGACACCCATGTTTGGCCTCAGGGAGATGGCCTTTTCCCATAGTCCCAGGAAAGCTGAAAAAAATTCTCATAGGAAAATCCCTTGGCTGTTCCTGCTGGTCTGCAGCCAGGCTGGTCAGAGGGTGTTCCAGCTTTAGGTTGCTCCTTCTGCCTGAAGGCTCTTGCACAGACCCAGGGCAGGATTTGTGACTGTTAGCTCCGGGGAACAGCAGTGGTTTAACAGCAGAGGCAGCCTGAACCTTCCTGTTTATCCTTCCCACAGCTAAAGGGGAAGGTAAAACAGCAAAGAAGAGGAGGGCGTCCCACGCACTGTCCTTGGGGGAAAGAGGAAAGGAGAGTGAAGAGGCAAGTAGCTAAAATGTTCTTCAGGTCTCCTATTTCTGCCCTTGATGTATTAAACAAAGGCAGAGGTGAGTGGGTTAGCAAACCTTGGGAGGGGGCCCCCAAAACCCAATTTATTTGACACTAATTTGATTAAAGAATAAGAGATTCATTGCTGATGCTTACGTGTGGCTGCCTCCCTAAGCAGGGGAAATGCCGCAGCAAAGTCGTCGGCCGAGCGATGCCCTTGGCAGACCAGCCCTGCTCCCTCTGGGCCACACGCTGCTCTCAGTTCCAGCAGCACTGCAGGCTGACAGCTGAGGCTGGTGTGATGGGCCCTACAAGGACATTCTAGGCCAAGAAGAGAGTTTGACCTGCCAGGGTCTCATTTTTCCAGCACTGTGCTGTGCTGCCTGCACTAGGATATCTGCCCCCATCTCATCCAGGAATCTGAAAGGATGGGTTCAATCAACTGATGGGAATCAAGGCCTACTTTGAGCAAACAGGGGCAAAAATGCTTCAGATAAAGCAGAGACGTGGCTGCTTACAGGCAGTATCTGCATTTTAAATGGGAAAGACACTTTGCAATATTCCCAGGATGGTAATGGAGCAGGGCTCTGACAAGGGTGTGAGGCTGCAGGTTAAGCTGCTGCACAGACAATCCAGCCATGCTGGTTCACCAGAAGCCAGATCTGTGCACAGCTCTCCAGAGCATGTGCAGCCAGTGGGACGAGTTAATAACATCACACACATGTGAATAAGCATCTCAGGTGCTGCAATGTCAGCGTGGCTGCAGCATCTTGATTGTATCAGTGAAGGCAGTGTTTTAGTCCTGCTGGCTGAGTACCCTCCCAGAGGAGCAGGGAGGAGGGAGGACTCCAAGGACTGGCATTCTTGACATGGAAATGTAATTAGTCCAAGCCACAACTTTGTTACAATGCATTAGCTCAAACCAAGAAAAAAGAGGCTCCAAATCCAGGAACAGTGAAAGGAAAGCAAAAAATGTTTGCACAGAGTCAATCAGCCTGTTCATCAGTTTGACTGTAGATAATGCAGAATCACCCCACTCCAGAAGAACTTTTCCTGCCTGACAACATGCCAGCAAGTGCAATACCTTTTCAGGAACACTATAAACTTTGCCAGTTTTCCGGGAATAAACAGAGAGATACATGAAAGTTCTTGGACCGGTAGCAGATGTGCCATTTGCAGAACACAGCAGGATTTGTTTCAGAAGTAGAACAAATTTCACAATAAAGATGAAAGGCCTTGGAGGTGTCCCCTGCTTTCCTGAAATCTGAGGATAACTAGATTCACTGAAAATGAGGGAAGTGGCAACGTTTCCACTGGTTTGGCAAGTTCTACATGGTTTGATATTTCAGTTGATACTCGCATTTTAATGGAGAATTGGGGACTGGAAGAAGCAGAATTCAGTTCTTATTTCTTCAGCCAGGACATTTGGATTGTCGTCTTGGGCTGTTCATGGTCTAAACTGGGATTCTAATGATAAATGTCCAGAAAAATTAAGAAAAGTTTCTTATCCCAATAATTTTTGGCACTGAATAAGAACGGTCCCACTAGCTGTTAGACACCATCTGCATCTTTTCTAGAAGGAATGTTACCATTCTTTCTATTTTAGGAGTTGGTTGAAGGTATGTCATATTTTACTGCATCAGAGTTTTGAAAGTCCAAATTTTGATAGTAAATATTACACCTCTCCTCTACTGCCTGTAAGACTGGTCCTTTATTATTTTCTTCTGATTTTATCATTTTTAGCTTCAAAATATAGAGTGGTTGAGTAGAAAAACAAATAGGGAAGCATTTCCAAAAACTGTTTATCCTTCCTCTACCTTCCCTGTTTTGCAATGCCAATGCCTTCTCCACCATTAAGATGAGAGAGGCAGCATCCTTTCTCCTTTGAATATCAAATTCTCACTTTGCAGAAAGTGCCTATGGAGATACACTGTAACCACCATCTTTAAAGTACTGAATCAAGGAGAAAAAAGGCCCTTTGAAGAGTAGAAGCATCTGCCTCGCTTTGCTGTTGATGCAAGGCTGTGCAGATAGGAAATCTGGAATGCTGGCTGCAAAAGGGAAGCACTGACAGACCTGTGCTCAGACAGCTTTTACTTGAAAGACCTCGGTGTCCATCTTTAATTCCTCTCAGGCTGAAAATCTCTGCAAACCCTCAGCTGGAAAAGCAAAATCCCAGCCAAAAAAGCAAAATCTCAGCTAGGAGAGCGAACTGTCTACCCCTGCCTGCAGCTCCCTCTCACTGAGGATCTTCCATGACAAAGCTCAGCCCAGGTACTCCGCTCTGCTCCTTTATTGTTAGTGAAGCTACAGAACTTTCTACTACCCAAAGCACCTGGCCCAGAGAGATGCAACTTCCCAAGGAAGATCGCTCTCCCTCTCTCTCTGTGCATTGTTTACACAATTTGATCCCCAGGATACAACTCACAGGAAGAAGACTTTTTGCTTTCCAAGGGAGGCAGTGACCCCTTATCTACAGTAGTGCAAAAAGCTGTTGGTTCATTCCCTGCAGTCATTTAATGTATCAGTGAAATGTAGTCAGCTGCACAGTTTGAGGGAGGTATTACTCTGTGTTTTGATGGCATTTTTCCTGGTTTGCAAAGCCTGACTTGGAAATGAAAACTGTCCATCCCATGGGTGTGAACCACGAAAGGTCTGTGTGCTGTTTGCTGACTTTGAGTTGTGCCGAGTTCCCATCCATTCCAGGTGCTGTATCCCTTACAAAAAGAATCAGCACCTGTGTCCAGTCTGCCCAATATTATGGAATCATGGAATCACAGAATGGTTTGAGTTGGAAGGGAAACTGAAGACCATCTATTTCTGGCCCCTGCCATGGCAGGGGCACCTCCCACTGTCCCAGGCTGCTCCAAGCCCTGTCCAGCCTGGCCTTGGGCACTGCCAGGGATCCAGGGCCAGCCCCAGCTGCTCTGGGCACCCTGGGCTAGGGCCTCACCTCTCTCACAGGGAGGAATTTCTCCCTAACATCTACTTCTGTCAGTGTGAAGCCATTCCCCCTTTTCCTGTCACTCCAAGCTCTTGTCAAAAGTCCCTCTTCCTTTTAGGCTTCCTTTTAGGCCCCTTCAGATACTGTGAGGCTGCTCTGAGGTCTCCACATGACCTCTCTTCTCCAGATTATTTTCCGTGTTATTTAGGGTGTCTCCAGTTTGGGGCACTTAGTTTCAAAAATAAGGTATGGAGCAAGAATTATAGTTCAAAGTAACAAGTAAATGCAATTAGGAGCCCAGAAGTCCTCAGCTGCAAGAAGGGTCTGCAGTTATTAATCCTGGAGAAAGAACACTGTTCAAATAAACGCCACTGGAAAAGATCTAGCAAGTCCTCACTATCCTCTGTCCATGGAAGCGAAAAGCCCTGTCCTTGAATTTCAGCAAAGACCAAGCTTAGAGTGCCAGGATAAGCAGGAAGGGAGCAGAGCACAGACCAGACAAGGAAGGCAGAGTGTCATGCTGGGTGGTCTCTCACGTCCGTGACCCCCCACCCCATGTCTGAAGCCCGCAGCTGCTGTGTCCCAGCCTGGTTTTCCTGCACAGGGAGCTCTGAGCGTCCTGGTCCAAACTGATCAGTGTCACAGCACTGGGAGGGAGCTGTTCACTGCTCTAAAGAGCATTTTCATTGAAGGGCACCTAATACATTAGGAGAAGGAGAGGTGCCACTTGTCACTTTCCATCTGTGGCGCCAGGAGGGAAATCCAGTCCAGGAGAACAGGATTAATTTGTTAATGAATGACAAGCAAAAGGCCCTGCTGCAGAGGAGAGCTGTAGGGAGCAGCGGGCAGAAGTGGTCGTTAAGGAAAGAGCTGTTCCATTGATGCATGAGAGAAATGCAGAGATAGATGGATTCTGTTCAGAGTCAAATGGTGAAGTGTAACTCACAGACATAAGGTGCCTCCTAAAGAATCACTGTGATGTATTTGGGCTTGGATTTTCAAAGTCACCTAAAGGTAATTTCTTCAGGGTTTTTAGTATAATGTATTGGTTTGGTGGAAAAAAGAAAGGAACCCATCCATTTTAAACAAGCAAGAGAAGACAAACAGTCAGCTGTAACTTAAAAGCACTGAGGGCTACATATCCATTTTGAAGAGGAGAGTAATTTTTCAGAGAGCTGAATGCCATGAAACACCCAGCTTCTGTCGTACTTCAGGGGAATGTCAGCACCTAATTCCCTTTAGTTAAGATGGAAACACAATGAATTTGTGTCAGTCCATTCCTCTGCACAAAATAACACATAAGAAGGTTTCCAGAGGATGTTTAGAGGATAACACAGGGCTATAATATGAAATACATGGCAATTTAACATACAACTACGGTTGTATAATGCAGCCGTTATCGACAGCAGCAGGACGGGCACAATGTCCAATTACCCAGGGGAAACGACATCTCCAGCAGCCTAACAGCTGCACTGTCAAATATGGTCAGTCTGTGCCTTTGGAGAGTTATTAAAATGGCAGAAATTAGCGTTAAAGTAATTGATTGGTATTTCCTTAAGATGCAATAATATTCCCATAAATCTTTAGATAAGAGGAATGTTCCTGAGACATGAAAGGACTTTGGGAATATGTGTAGTGTGGGTGACTCTCAAGGAATAATAAATGGCTCTAGGTGACTTGTTGTTATGGCTCGGATACTGCATGATATTAACTTTAAGGGCTGCCTTCAGAACTCGGAAACTTTATGGACTCCTGTGTTTTATGATCTTGTAACCTCAAGTCCTTCATCCTGTTCCACCCCGTGATTACCAGGGAGCTGCTGGCACCCCGCCCCTCTGGGCACCTTTCTCCCCAGCTCAGCTTCCCTAGTGAGTGCCGTTTTACTGGGTTGGAATCCAACCTTTTTCGACCATATTTCCTCAGCCATAAAAAGTTATCTGGGGTTTTACTGATCCTAAGTAATGTATTCACGTTAGCTAATTACTTAATCTTGTTGAGTAACATATTAATTTCCTTTAATTTCCTATCCCTACTTGAAAGGTAGCATTTTCCTGAAACCAGTGTGGTGGTGTAGGAAAGGATTTGTAGATTTGGGCTTTCAAAATGTTGTATTTTGGAGACTCGACTCTGTTTTATGCAGCAAAACACACACACGAGTATGTGTGTGGTCACAGAGGGAGAGAGAGTCCTGCCTTCACAAGCATCATTTCTGTCAACAAAAACAAGCATTATGGCCCAGAAAGGCCTTTTAATGTAAGCAAGTGGCCCAGGAGCTCCCCTCCTATTTCTGAAGATGCTTAAAGCCGTCTGCAAAGGAGGAATGAGAAATTTCCATACCTAGAGCCATCCCAGGTCTTTGACGTCAAGCAGGACCCGAGTGAAGCATAATCTTCTCCATACTCTGTCCTCTCACAGTGGGGATCCCAGGAGTGCCCCAAGTCAGTCCTCACCTGCTGCTGTCACTCCCCTGGTGTGGTGTGACAGGTCTTTGTGGCAAGGCAAGGGACAGGTTATTCCCCTCATCACCACCCTCTTCCCAGGATGATGCTTTCCCAGGAGGGCAGGAATTGCAGGTGAGGGTCAGCCAGAGACTTTTGACTTTTATATGATTTCTGCATGGAATGTTCTACCTTGGTGCTGTTCTGGCTCTTCCTCCCCAGCAAGCCCATGCTACTTCCCAAAACCTAATTATGTCCCTGCATCCTTCTCATTTGTCCAGTGCTGGAAGGGGTGACAGGGCTCTCGCTCAGTTTCTCAGAAACTTGATTTCTTTTCTCTCGTTTTCCTCTTCTAAAGATTTCTCAGCAGTTCTCATCAGCTATTTATATTTAAAGGTTGTCAAACTTATTTAAGTTAGCAAGAACATTCCCTACTCTGAGGAGGCTGAAAGAGGGCAGTGCTCCTGCTCATCTTCACTCTGATGCCTTTTAATTGTTCTCAGTTAAAAAATGCTGATTAAAAAAAATATGAAGAAAATAAAGAAACAACCAAGAAGTGTAGGTATTTTTCCAAATAAGTGGCACAAATTCACAAATCAAACCCAAACACTGGGTTTTTTTTTTCAGGGAGCTGTCTGGGTTGTCAGTTAGGGAAATTAGCCCATCTATCACAGGCCTCTAATTTCCCATCACTTCCCCTGAAACGTGTGGGCTTTTAGAGAAATTTCTTAATTTTTCCCTCATTACTGTTTCCTTTTTACTTCCTCCAGTTCTTAAGTAGAAAAATCCCAGAGGATTTAAGTGTCTAGACCAGAAACTTTGGAGCTCTTCTGTTTCTTGCATGAACTCCCACAGAAGTGCCAGGGAGCGACGGTGAGGGTGAGCCCATGTTTGGGGAGGGGAAGGATTAAGGGCCGTGCCCAGCCTGGCATTGATGCCCTGACGGTTTTAGGGGTGTTTGGGAATGTGTTCCAGGGTGTTTGTGCTCTGCCTGGAGGATCTGGAGGTCCCAGCTCCTACAGCCACCTCTGCTTGTCTCCTGGTGCTCCCGGGGCTGTTTGTGAGGGCTGCTTGTGCAGGGCTGTGCATGTGCTGTCCCTTGCACTGTCCCCTGCACTCACTGTCCCCAGCCAACCCCCTATGGCTGCATGTCCCTCACCCTCCTTTTGTGTTTACCCGCAGGCCTCCATTCCCTTCTTTTTCTGATGTTGTGGCTCCCCTGCAAACCTTTTCAGTTTCCGAACATATGAGACTGGCAGAATGGAAAGGAAAGCTGGAACGGCTGGGGATGCCATGGGGACGGCGCTTCCTGGCCCCAAAGATTGCTGTGCTATCGCCTTGCACTAAATCGCGGCAGTGTTTAGCAAATTGCACTAATTAAAGTGGCACATCTGGTCTCTTTATCAGGGCCTGTGTAGTGCTGGGTTTAATCCTGCAGTGACAGGCTCTGACAGTATCAGCATCTCCGGGTAAACACTCCTTACATGAGGGCAAGGCTCCCCCTCCCACCCCGTCCAGGAAAACGAGGTCCAATGGAAGCACAGAAGCCTCCTTGAGGAGCCTCCAATGACCTCTGGAAAGGAAAAACCAGTCATTAGTAAAGTTCAGTCAACCAGGGCTCCGCTGATAGCAGCAGCTACCCTGCCTCTTTCTGGACTTTCCCCTCTTCCAAATTAAGATCTCCCGCTCACGTTGTGAGTTTGTGCTCCAACAGTAACTGAAAAAAACAATCAGCTGAAAATGAAGCTCTGCTCACCTGGGACTCCCCTTCCCTTTCCCCTGCAAGCACCCCACAGCCTGTACTGCAGCCCCCTTCTTGAAAAGATATGCTCTCAAACAAATACTTTGTTTAATGTTAGTTAACTCTACCAGCCTCCTAGAGCCAAGGAAGGGAGCTGAAGCTCTCCAGTGAAGGATTATTGCGCTACAAAAAGATACAAATTTCTGTTCTGAAACTACCCAGTTCCTTGGGGAAAAAAAGGCAAACTTTGATCGTAGGACTTGATCCCTGCACGCCCAAATCACTGAATTCTCACTCCATTGTTTCATCCCATGTATTTTTAAGTATATATCACTGCAGTAGCACAAGTAAGGGATACTTTGCCCCTATATCAGGCGCTGTCCGTAAAATAATGGGCTGTGAATGAGGCAAATTACCTAATGGAACAAATTATCTTAACAGGTAATGATATTTATGTAGTTTTCCTATAACCAGAAACTTTATCTGTTTTTATTTTCATGACATTTACATCCCAGTGCATTGGGCATGGCATTAAATGCCTCGTCAGTCAAGTTTGGAGGAAGAGGTAGAGGACAAGAGAGAAATGAAACAGCAGCACTCATCTTAGCACACAACGTCAAAACTGACTCTTTCACGTTTTAGGCTAATAAGGGACTGAAGGAGTGGACAAACCCACATAATACAAACATGTCTGGGTGACAATTAGATTAACATTTTTAACTTCCTAGTTAGAGTTGAGTGTATTTAGGAGCCCTTCAGAAGACAGCTTCTGAAAGGCTGCAATTTGTGTGCTAATAGAGTCAGCCCTTCTCTGAGCTCTGCTGAGCCCCCTCCATCCCCCACTCCACAATAATAGGGGACAACTGACCCCAAGTGCTATTTGTGATGGCCTGGAAATTGTAGATAATGACATGGTGCCTAAGAAGATTGCTCCACCCGTCTAATCCCACACTGCCAAGGCAGTTCTTCCTTTGGGATGGCTGCCTGTGTGTTCCACGGGGTCTTTTTGGGGGAGGGTGCTGTCAGCAGCCAGACTGGGCTCTGTTTGGCCTGAGAATTGGGAATTAGAGCCCTGAGCCATGGCAGACACTCAGGCTGTTGGAATGGCTGCTTGTTTAGGAGTGTACCACCTTAACAGTGCAAGTGATGCTTTGCACCTCACAGCAGAAACAATTTTAAAAATAATTGTAAATTGGGTTGTAGATGGAACCAAAACACCTCCTGAGCTGCAAAGCCAAGTCATCTTGTTTGCCGAGATCCTCCAGATGTAGCTGCAATGTCAGCATGGACCTCGGTGCTCCAAGAAACCTTTGGCTGGGGCCCACCTTGTAGGTCTGGATGCTAGCTGACACCCACCTCAATTTCCTCCCAGATCTGTGTGATGTTTGCTGAGGGACCCCAAAGTGGTGGGTACAGCAAAGGTTGTTCCCTCAATAATCAACCCAGCATTTGGCATTGCCCTTTCAAGAGCTTGGTCCCAGGTCAGAGCAGACTCAGCACACGAGAGGAGGGCGCTCAGCCGGGTCCCCAGCCCGTGAACAGCATCCTAGATCTCACCCCCCCATAAACATGAGCACCTTATTTCCTAAACACCTGGAATGGACAGATGCTCAGCTCCCAGCATGATGGGTCCTCACTGCCTGCAGCAGAATGAGACGATTCACACCACAGCCAGGGAACCCTTCTCTGAATAACTGAGGGGCGAGAGAGGAGGGGAGGGTAAACTTCAACACAGGAGCCTAAGAAAGCCTCCACTTTATACATTCAGCCGCAGCCAAGCCCCCTTTGGAGGCACAGGCAGAGGGGTGCAGTTGCACGGGGCTGGAGCAGATTTGCAGTTGTATGGGCTAAGTGTTTGCTTCCCTCGCTGTACAATTGCTGTTACTGATATCATTACGCTGTTCCACTTGGCACATCCGCTGCCTTGGCAGCTCTGGCCGAGGCGCTGGGCTTTCCAGCCTTTAGAAAGCTGTGCAGCACTTCTCCTCGAGCACACGCTCTGCAGCTAAACGACTCATTATCTGGGAGCTTTAATCAGCCGTCATTTCAGCTGAATTTGCCACTGCATTTGTAGCAAACCCTGGAGCTCCTCTGAAGCATCAATGCACGCTGGCACTTCATGTGGGGAAAGCCTTCAGCTGCCTCGCTGGGCTGAACAGAAACTTTCTGTCTCCTACAACTGCTCTCACCTCACAGTGTTTGAATGAGCAGGGGCTTGGGAGCCGGTGGAGGAGCCCCAGCAGAGCTGTGTCAGGAAACAGCTCAACATCTGCCCTGGTGTGGAACGTGTTATTTATGTTCCTTTGGCAAAAAAAAAAAAAAAA